>OX411559.1:26464707-26722207 GCA_948146395.1 Fragum whitleyi | reverse complement strand
TCGATATGCACATAAGAATCACGAAATGTTGTCGAGAATGGGAGGTCGAAGATAAAATTTGTGACCCAGACGCACAAAGGCGTTACAAAATTATAAAGTCTGCGACGTAAATCATTAGAGAATCATAATTCCATTGTTGTTATGTGTTTTATTGCGATGTTAAAGTGTAGTTTACATAATCGAACAATAAAATTATTGTCGCAGACACTTTACGATAGAATGTTGTATTTACTTTTGCTGCTTTTAAGGAAGCGTGTATGTACAGATAACAACATCGTAAAATTAACAAAATGAATAAATTTGGAATAAATTTGGAATGAAAATGAATGAGTGCGATGAATGAAATTAAAGGGAGGTAAACCAATAAACAAAACTAGCTTTATTACCTCCCTTTTATAGAATATGCAAACTGGCTCTATGAATAGCTTCCTCTTTTTTCAAGAACCGATTAGGCGCTTATATTTTCAATTATGTCAGTGAAATCGCATTTCTTTTATCTATTTATTTATTTAATTTCCGATTTTAATTTTGAATAGCATTTTCAGTGATTTCGGAGCGTTTTTTGAATGGTTCGAGTTAGTGTTTGAAATGAATGAATGGAGCACTGAGTGAGCGATTTAGAATGATCGTGATTTGGATGAATGTCAATTTCATGATGCAAGTAAGTTGTAACTGTACCCTCGTAATGATAACATGAGGTAATACTGGCATGAATATATCGCCATTTTAGGAAACCGGATTCCGATTTACGCACATATGTACTTAATTAAAGGCTGTAGTCTTGAGCGTTTTGTACAGTAAAGCGGTTCGCCAAAATAATGACATCAAGTCTCTCCAAACGTCGTAAAAAGATTCGATTGTACATATGACAGACTCAGCACCTCTTGTCGAACCAAGGGTTACGAACGTTTTACTTTTCCTACGGTATTCGAGAAGAAGCTATCGATTCGATACCCCTTGACTCGTGAATATGGACTCAGCATAAAACCTACGGTGTAAATCTTTCGAGAATCAACATTGCTTTGTTGTAGAGTAGATAAATTTCGATGTTAAAATTTATTTACATATTTCACAAATAATTTTTTTCTTTGTTGTCGCGTGTTTTATTTAGCTTTAAATTTTAACGTAGTCACACCATGAGAGTGCGAGTATGATTTTGGAAAATAGTTCGACAACATGACTACGAGTGAGAAGGCTTTTTTATGCAGTGGTGATATGGGATTTCGAGATCACTGCTAATTACAAGATTTGTAGATCATAAACAATTTACATTAAACTTCGACAGCAAGACTTCTAAAACGAGGAGACTTCAATAACTAGAATACAGACCATTGACAAAAGCAACACAAGAGGTAAAATTAATGACGTAAAATGTCAATTGGAACATGACTCGGACTGTTCCGTTAACTAGAAAGTACCCCAGACGTACGTGTTTTAATCGGTGATTAGGTCATTTTTAGGTAGTTCGGCTTCGGGTGGTACTTTGGCCAAAAATTAAAATTCTTACAAGATATAGTTGGCTCATGTTAATTTGTAAAAAATGTGTAAAATAGATTAGTACCCGCTAACACTGCGTTTTGTTAGCAAATTATGATATTCCCAGTTTTATTCTGTCGTTGATTTTGTTTTACTCAACGGGTTCTATAGCGAAATATCTGACGCGAAGCGAAGCGCTTTTATGACTGCGCTCTTGTTACAACGAGGGTCTATTCCGTAGAATAGCTGCGGGTTTCCGATTTTTTTTTTATTTTATGAGGCGACAATAGAAACACCTCTCGGCCAATCTATAATCTGATGTAGGCTACAGAAATAGAAGAGTGTTCCGAATGTCTGGGGCGATTGCCTATTTCGGATATTTCGGTTAATCTTGTGTTTAGCGACCTCTTCGGGCCCACCAAAGAGCGAGCGTTGAAGAGAATGGTCGTGTAGTACATGTTTTTTTGTGTTTTTTTTACAAATAAGAAACGTTATTTGATTGAATGTGTGTATAATTGAGAACAACACAGGGTCCATTGGAAATAATTTTTAGACAAACTTTTAAGATTTAAAGGGGGGAGGGGTTCGCTTCATAAAAATGATCGCTTTATAAATATGGTCGCTTGAGCAAAATGGACTGAATGCAAAAAGCTGCAGATGTATTAACAATAAGAGAAGACGCTTGTCAAGTCCTATTCAGGAAAGCAAGTTGAAAATGCAATGGACACAAGCCCAAAGGATAATTTGGTTACATCGGTTTGGTTGCATTGGGTTTAACGTTATTTTCAACATTATCGCGGTGGCTGTTGCACCTACCAATGGTGTCCTGTCGTTTCTCACACAAGTATACAACCACAACATTTCATCCAAGCCACCAGCTGCGCATCCCACGTGGATGTACTTCTTATCAAGAGCCCATTGGTGGTGACTCGTGACTCGTGACACATTGAATTTTCTAATGCATTGGAAGGTGACCGTAACATTTTTATTTTGGTAATATACATGAATAAACTACGATGTTTTGATCACTCATTAACGAGGTCAATCAAAATTATAAAAATAGATTTGAATAAGCATATGTCCATTGCAAAATGGGCAAAATGATTCAGAAACGTTCGATTACCTTCGAACCCAAACATTTTTTCGGTCATCAGTTACTAATATTAATCAAATAAGTGACCCGTCACGCGAAAAGAGACCATTTGGGAACTCCGTACATGGAAAAGGGATTTGGTCCAGCATATTCAAATTTGGAAAGGATTAGTCGTTTTTTTTTTAATTTGGTTCAAAACTTTATTCAGGGTGACAAAATAATCTTGCGAAAATTTCGACCGCATTCAGTCTGCGCTCTTCGCGCAAAGTGACTGGGATCGACACTTTACGCACAACCAAGATGGTCCCTTTTAGCATGACGGGTCACACGTTTTTTTTCGCGGAAATGACTATGTTGCATTTTAATTGAGTTTTATACCCTTGCTTTAAATACAAATGGAAGCTCTAAGGAGCTGAGTCTACTTACGCTCTTTACAATCTTTTCTTTACCTAGTCCACTTTCTGTGTGAAAAGTTATCAAATTTCAAAAACTTTCTCCTCGTAAAGCACACACTATATATTATCCATTTCAAAACAACCAATGTTCGGATGTATACTTTGCGTTTATAATGATATAAATTATGTAATTTGATTCGCGTCCTGTCTTCCTTTCAATAGAAGTGTTAATAATTTGCGGTTTTGCTTTTCTACGGAAGCGCGAAAGGGAAGTTATTAATAAGCGGGTTTAAATTTTACAATTTAGTGGAAGTTGTCGTGAATTGTTGGTCTATTTTTAATATTATTCAACTTCATTTGCTTCATTTTAACCTTTACAGAAATGTGAACAAAGGACCAATTAGGGCCTGGGGTGCTTTCCTTGCTTACAGGGTTTCTCATTCTAATAAAAAATCCATAACCTTATTGTTAATACAAATAAAATAAACAAATTCTTTATTTGCTATTAGAGTTTTATCATTTAATAGCAATTCTCTGTAAGCACTTACACTTTTAAATAGGGGTTGTGGCACGCTATGTCTCAAATTTTGATAAAATTTAAACATGAGGCTAGGGCTGACCCAAAAGAAAAAAATAAGATGAAAAAATTCTTGATATCACTTCTGGTTGCCATGGAAACAGACATTAAAGATTGAAAAAGCCTCTTTTTGGGAGTTTTTACAGGCAAATATATCAGTAATGCAGCACAAACTAAATTAAAAACACACAACATATAAGTTCCCCACCATCGTTCTCTCAAATGAAGTAATAATATTTTTGGGCCTATGTTGTTAACTTATGTTTCCATGGCAACAATACACATACTCTACTTAAATATTGATTTTTAGCATTTTTTCAAATGTAATGACAAAATACAGACATTGTTCTCCGTTTAACATGGAAATACCACATAAACTTTCAAATAAAAATATTTTTCATGTACGTTGCTATGGCAATGCGAATTCATATCCCTTAAATGACGGCAACTTCAGAACTCTTTAGAATCCTCAAATGACTACATTATTGAACTCAACTTCAATGTTATGATAATTTGTAAAATTGCTCAAATAGACCTTTTAGGACATATGAGAATTTTTTTCAAAAACTTGCAGGAAATAGCCTGTTGCTATGGGAACAATTATGTTATAATTCACAAAAGCCCATTTTTAGTCCTTGGATACGGCTATCCAACACTAAGCAATCGGAATATTTCTTAATCTTGAATAAAGTTCAAACTTTCCTCTAACTTATATATCAAAAAAGTTGTGTTAATCGGTCCAATTTTTTTAGGAAAAAGGCTGCAAAATCACCCCAATAATGCTTAGTTTTTGGTTGTATCGACAAATTACCATGGCAACTATAAAATTTTTTATTCTTTTTTCTTGTATTCTGATAGAGGCTTATTTGATCTCTTTTCTTGTCATATATAAACTTTGCCATGGTAACCAGATGATCTAAAAACATTTTTTTGGTCAATTTCTTCTCCTTTCATTATTCCCTTCTTGTATATAAAATTTCATCAAAATCGGAGACCATGTGTGCCAAAATAGTTTAAGTCGTTACAGAGAATGGGTATTAACTCGACAACGACTGTGAACAGTGAAGTGTGAACAAATTAAGGGGGTAATCTCGAAATGCTCACATCGAGTAAGGCTAAGCAAAACAAATTTTGAGGTTTAAGCTCTTAGTCACATGCTAGTCAAGATAATTTAACAGCATTAATTTATTGCAAACAACATCGTCTACATGAAATACGTATTTAAGGTCAGACCCTCAGACAACATTTTATTTGCATTACACTCGCGGGGATGCACGCACTAAGCTCCCCCAACGTACATGAATAAATAAGAATCTAACACTCTAAAATATTTCTATTTCTATTTGTCAAAAAATAAGATATACAAAATAATAACACATATTTTTACACGTTACATCAACCAAATGCAACAAAATGTGGATTCATTTATGCTGCCATACAATTCATTTCTTCGTAGTTTCAGAAGGTTTATCGAAATTTTGACATCATATTGTGTCGTGCAATCGATGAACCTAAGAATATTTTTCTGTCATTTCTAGCATCAGCTGACCTGCGTTAGGGATGACAAAACTGTACTAACAGGTTACCATCTTTTCCCCGCTGTGTATCCAAGTGTACGTGCAAAGCGGGTTAAAATTAGCAAACTGTTAGCGCCCCTTAGTGTTTCTGAACGCAGGACAGGTTCTTAAACAGTATTCATTGCCCGCTGTACTTTAATCTACATTTTTTCTAATAGTTTTCCCTCATATTTTTTAATCGATGTATCGTTTCCAACTAATTTGCAGTTACCAAAGCATACCATTTAAAATTTGAATTATTTCGATGTTAACAGTATCTACAAACGAAACATCACAAACATCACGCATTGTTTCCTAAGATACAATCAAAGTCAGTAAGATTCCAGATTTATCGAAAATGCTTACGACAGTCCTGAAGATACTGGGATTACATTCCTTATCGATTCGCCGAAAAAAAAACTACTCAACAATAGGAACAAACGAGAGCAATTACTTTGTAAGTCTATGCGGTTTAACCGGTTAAGTCGAAATAAACATATATTTGCTTCAAACAACTTCAACTGTTCAAAGCGTTAAAGTTCAACCTTAAGACATGAAAATTAAAGAGTAGCATCACCTTTCTTTTAATCTTTTTGGACAGTGTATAAACGAAACAGCTTTATTTTGAAAGAGATCGTGTTAATCTTCCCTCGAAAATAAATTCATTCTCTACAGAAAGGCATTTTTTATAGTCCTTTAAAGACAAATAAAGGTTCTTAAATTGAGGAATCTAATACTTATTGATTAAGGTCCAAATTACATGTTCTTCTGTGAATATTTCAATTGATAAAATCACTCTTTCCTTTAGAGATGTAATTCAGGATCAAGAATCAGAATTGAACTATCTGGATGATTCAGTTTTACTGAATGAAAAATATTTCGAAAACTGATTTACACCGTTTAAGTTCCTACGCGATGACAGAAGAAATCACCAACCGAGGCTTGTTGGAATGAGTCGCATTGAAATTGAGACATTGAAATACAGTGAAGCGAATCACAACACCTTAACACTATTTTTAGGGGAATCTCCAATGAAACACTTCCTAGTTTTCTTCAGAAAAAACGCAAGAAACTACATTGCAAATTGGCAATTGAGCTGTCTTGCAATAGCAGACCTGTAGAGTCGTTAGTAAAATAGTTTGTGTCTTTAACTTCATTTTGAAAAAAAAAAAAAAAGAATATCAAAGCATTCATTCTGAATTTTCTCATATAACATCTTCATTATTGTCTCTGGTAGCATATCGTTAACAATTTTAAGCGATTATTCTCAGCAACTATTGTACCTAATAATCTAAGTGACCGAAAGAAGTAAAAGAAAAGCTGTAGAAAACAGATTATTCTCAGTATCGTTTGCACTTAATGTTTTAAGTGACCGGATGTGCAAAAAAGTTGTACAACAGCGCAACTCATTGCCACAAAAAGTATGCTTATGATCTGTGGGCGCTCTAAATGAAATATAAGAATATGCATGAGTTCCTTTTGAGACGACCCCTTTTTGTTCACAGTTCACACTCCAAGTTCACAGTCGCAGTAAATAATTTTGCAAATAATTTCTATTCTGTTGCAAAACTATTCACGTAGAATTTGAAGATTAAATGAAGGACTGAAGAGATTGCATTAACTTTTTCCAGAAATAAAATTCAGATAAATGATGATGATAGGTGGAACACCTCGCTATAAAATCATGCAAAATCATTATATGAAAATTTACACATTACAATGATGATGATGATGATGATAATGATGATTATGGTGATGATGACAATGACGATTAAGATGATGATGGTGTAATGTAATTATGATAAAATAACAATATTGTTTGAAAAGACATACACAATTGTGAATGGCGTAACTTAAAGAATTATATCTCATACAGACATCAAATAATTTTTCAGAGATCGTTTAAAACATGAAATATTTTCAATGCTTCTTATAGTAAGAGGAATGTCATTCCAATATTTCATCCCATTAAAAGAAAATGATTTCTTTAACAATTCTATTTTTGGAATGCACGTATGCGATATCTGGTTACCTGATTTTGATCTTAAATCATAAATTTGTTGTTACTTATCTATACAAATTCTGACATATATGTTGGAGTTAATCCGTGAATAGTTTTATTGACCATAAGAATCGTGAAATACTTGCATCGGCTTCCAAAGGTTAGCCATTTTAGAGTAGTGAAATTTTCTATAGAACTGGATCTTTTAGGTTTGCATAAAATGATTCGTGCAGCTCTCTTTTGAATTTTACTAATTCTATTCAGAAACGAGGATTTACACTGGCTCCAAATAATACACCCATAGTCAAAATACGGAGTAATGTAAGAACTATAAAACATTTGTTTCATTTCACTTGTGAGAAAGTTATTAACTCTTTTAAGTAGATACAGCTGTGATGATAATCTAGCACAAATATGATCAATTTTGGTTTTCCAACTCAAGGTGTTATCGATGTATACACCAAAAACTCTTTGTGAAGTAACGTTTTCTATCTTTCTATCTCGTATAATTAAATTCAATTGAATGCTGGATTGTAACTTATGTTTTGACCCAATTAGCATGCATGTAGTCTTTGCAGGGTTCAGAACCATGTTGTTATACTTGCACCATTTTTCTACCTGTGTAATATCATATTGTAAAGATTCGTTTATGAGGTTAACAGAAGAACAACATTTGTGAAGCGTAGCGTCATCAGCAAACATATCTAATTTCGATGATATACAGAACGAAAGATCATTAACATAAATTAAAAATAAGATAGGGCCAAGGATTGATCCTTGGGGAACACCAGATGTAATTGTTTCCATACGGGATTGCATAATATTTTGATTGACAATTATTAATTAGTCACGTGTAGAGCTGGGGAAGATTACTCCAGTACCCAGGTATCGGGAGGGTAATGTTTAAACCCGGGTCTTGAATCAGTACACGTTACCCCGACTTTTGTATAAAGACTATGTTCTTCCGAATCAACCTCAGAAAGGATTTGAAGACTGTCTAAAACAGTTAGACGGAAACAAGGATGTAAATTTCAATAATTTCAACAAATCGCAGTTGTGTAAATTTTAACCGTTGATGACAACCTACTTTATTTGTTTTTCCCTGATAGTCGGTGCAACTAATAATGGATTCTACGATACCAGTATGATTATTCGAAGGAAATTTTCTTTTGTTTTATCAGCTTTATTTACCCAAACCCGACGTTGTTGGTTTTGTTTGGATCGTCTGTAAAATAGGTTTAATTCACGTCTTTGAGTGCGTTTACATTTGCAGGGATCCGAAAAAATAGTTTAACGCACGAGTGCCAAGCACGAGGGTGTTAAAGTGTTTTAAGGGTCTCTGCACATGTTAAGGCCCGCAAAAATACGTAAATTGACCATATTTTGGAAAAAAGAAAGGCTAGTATGTTTATTCAAACAGAAAATGCGAAATAGTTCAAAGAAAACTAGCCAGAATCCAACAAATATGCCTGAAAAATTGCCTAATCCATTGCATCGTCACTTGAGTTTATACTGACGTTGCTTGGTATAATTAATTAAAACGGCGAAAGGATGAACGTCTTTATTCATGCTCTTTAATAATGTAATACATTTTACAGTTTTTACTTCTAATGCTTATTAATTTTCATTGCTCGCTTAATAGAAAATAAGTACCACAGAAACTGATAGGACATATAGGCCCGGATCGAGAGTATTCAAGTAAATAAACAAGAGCCGTCAGAGACGGATTATGCTCCCCGAATAAGGCATTGTCACAAAAACAAGAGCCATGTTGGACAAGGACATCCCCCGCCAAGAAAGCTTGATAGTAAACTGAAGCCTAATAGATAAAAGATTCTTTTGTATTGTCAAAGGTTTGCCTCCTATTAAATCTAAGTAATAAAAATAACAAAGGGCAATTACTCCAAAATTATGCAAGAAAGAGTTGTAGTTCAGGTGTATTGCACTTCTCCTCCATGAGATCTATCCACCAATAAAGATTCAAGTTGATAGCTATTATACTTTAGGAGATATGCTCCAGACAAAATCTACGTAGCAAAAATAACAAAGGGCAATAACTCCAAAATTATGCAAGCAAGAGTTGCAGTTCTTGTTCACTGCACTTCTCCTCTATGAGATCTATCCACCCATGAAGTTCCAAGTTGATAGTTATTATACTTTAGGAGTTATGCTCCAGACATAATCTAAGTATCAAAAATAACAAAGGGCAATAACTCCAAAAACATGCAAGCAAGGGTTTCAGTTCTTGTGCATAGCACTTCTTCTCTTAGTGATCTATCCACCCATAAAGTTTCAAGTTGAAAGCTGTTATACTTTAGGGGAGATATGCTCCAGACATAATCTAAGTATCAAAATAACAAAGAGCAATAACTCCAAAATTATGCAAGCAAGAGTTGTAGTTCTTGTGCACTGCACTTCTCCTCCATAAGATCTATCCACCCATTAAGTTTCAAGTTGATAGCTATTATACTTTAGGATATATGCTCTGTGGTCAGATTGCAAGGACTCAAATAAGGTGTTATCTATTACAGCAAACATAAAGGTAACAAACATTAAACCCCCTTTTTGCATGACATATTTTTAGACAAAAAATTCAAATAGTTTATTGTAAAGGGCATCTGATTTGCTACTGAGATGTGAAATTTCATCAAATTCTGAGCATAAGACTAGGAGAAATGAAAGATTAACTGTATTTTACGTGCTAGCATAAAGGTAACAAACATTTAGCACCCTTTTTCCATGATATATATTTTTTTACGTTAATTTCAAATTGTTTATAGTAAAGGTCATCTGATTTGCTACTCAAATATGAAATTTCACTAAATTCTGACAGTTAGACTAGGAGAAATTTGGGAAAACTGTTTTTTACCCTAAGTCCCCTTTTCCCGTGACGAGGCCTCAAATCCAAAAACCGTCACAGAAGCATCATCACTATATCATAGGGAGTTCACATGGTAAGTTTCATTTGATTTGGCCCAAGGGTTATGGAGAAATAGGTGGGGACGGACGGAATTACGGACGGACGGACGGACAAAGCGGCGGCTATATGCTCCCCCTTCGGGGAGCATAAAAACCGGTTGTTAACGGCATGGGAATTCACTGATTAATCCACATTTTCTCCCGTTAACACCCGGGTTTTGTCTGTTAACGTAGGCCCTATCCATTTATCGACCCGAACATTCTATGAAATAAAAGACGTTTCCAACCAGGGACTTCTTTTTTTCATTGATGAATAACGGTTTTAGATCGTCTCTACTCTTTTTGTACCTCTATCGAACAATAATGTATATATGATTAAGTAAGAATCAATGACTAAGTACAAATGTATAGGAAACACTCGATATAATGACTTTTAAAGTACTTATAGGCGATTTCCACTTGGGAAATTACGTCACTATTATTTAGCGAATTCATGGGATAGCGAATTCATGGGAAGCTGAATTTTCCTCCAAATTACGATTTTAATACGCCATCATTTTCTCTGAAATAAGAGAACCATGAGCGGATGCTTCGCTTACCTGTAGGCTCTAGACACTACCAGTAACAGTTTAGACAGGCCAAATTCCAAAGATGACGCAATCGCAAATTTGCAGTAAATGGAATTTGTAGTCTTCTCTCGAAAAAATGTGGACAAATAACTTTCTTGAAACATACACATTTGTCCTTTTTCAAAACCGTTTTATTCGTTAAGGGCTTCAAAACGTGGGCCTCAATTTTCCAGTTATATCGCGGCGGCTGTAGCACCCAACAATAGATTCCAGGTATTTCTCACACCAGTAGTACCATTACACACTTTCCTAGCCTCCAGCTGATATCTCACATAGCGGCGTAAAAATCCCATTCAAACAAATCATTTCTAGTGAATTACTAGTATCTCCCAGTGAATAAACTTTCTTTGGAACGAAATAATACACAAGAGCACCGTCTACGGGTGCAACGCTCGACAGTAGGTGCTGGATAGTGCAAATGTCGAAATCTAAGTCGAAAAAGAGGCATTGTAGTCCTACTTCGGGGGGGGGGGGGGGGGGGGGTGGTGCAACTAGATCTGTCGCAAAGCGGACTCATTCCCCAACCAGCGATTCGCCCTAGTTCCGTAAACGGTTTTCAGAAACACTTCAGTTGTGACCTTACCTGTAACTTTCGTAGACAAAAAATGCCATCCATTCGCTAGCCAAGGGTGATGCTCACTACGTGTTCTATTCACGTAGAGAGCAACGTCCTTGGCTAGCAAAGATGTTTCCTAGCCTTTATTTAAGGTCTTTTTAATGGGGATTTACGCCACTTTCAACATTTTTTCAGCGATATCGCGGCGGCTGGAGCACATAACAATGGATTCCTTTTAATTCTCACATCATTACCATTACATCCTTTCTTAGCCTCTAGCTGCTATCCTATATAGATCTACGATTATCAATGATTTGATTTGAATTGGGGTTAAACGTCGCTTTCAACAATTTTTCAGTTATATCGCGACGACTGGAGCACCTAACGATGGATTCCTGGTATTTCTCACACCAGTACTACCACCACATCCCTTTCCTAGCCTCCAGTTGCTATTCCACATAGGTTTACGATTATCTACCCATTGGTGGAAGACAAATGTCGGAAAGGATAAGTGCCGCGGCCGGGGATCGAACCCGTGCGAATATAGACCCCTTGATTAGAAGTCTGGCGCGCTACCAACTGCGCTATTGCCGCGGCTACGATTATCAAACTATTGGTGGGAGACAAATAGTCGGAAAGAATAAATACAGTTAAGAATATCGTCACAAAGCGGACAAATGCCCCCTACACGTTTTTTTTTTTATCAATAATGAAATAATGAAAAGCCATTTTCAATCAAAGGGGCATAACTCTGTCAAACATCAATAGATCGTAACCTAAAATATCATCTGTGAACTTTAAATGAAATCCACCTATTGGTTGATGAGAAATTAAGCAGCCAAGAAAAAGCTTCTGACGGATGGACGGACCAACCAACCGACTCCTATATACTCCCAAAACTATGTTCGGGAGTATAACTATAATGATTGTGCGGAGCAAGTTTTGAATTACTTTCAAGGAGGTAAAACATTATCGCTAATTTCATCCAATTGCACAAAATTAGCGAAATACACCAGCCAATATAATCAATTATTGCATAAAACGTGCGTTTTCGAGTCGTTATTGGCATGCGTTAACAAACACATCCCGCGCGTTAACGGGAGAAAACGTGGATTAATCACTAAATTCACGGGCGTTATCGCCCGGCCATTTTTTACTTAAATAGCCTCGATCTAGGCCCTAAACAGTTTATCGATTTTAATGAAACTTTTTTTCTGCAATATTTGCTAATATAAATCAATGCAATTTGTTAATAATACGTCAAAGGTTCGATTTTGACGAGTTTACATATTGATAAGTAAAATGCGTCAAGCATATTCATAGTTAACGTTAATTTAGAGCGTAACTAAAGACGACGTTCTAATTCCTGCGATGAATTTTGTGACGTCATGAATTCACCAAGCAATGGCGGTATCAACATAAGTGACGATGCAATGCATGGCGCAATATGTCCGGCGTTTTCGTAGGTTTGTTGCTCGTTGAAGCTTTTTTTTGAGTTATTTCGCATTTTTTGTGAATAAATACTCTATACTTCCTTTTTTTATTTTACAAAAATAGCATCAATTCGCGTTTTTTTCGGGCGTTAACATTTGCAGAGACCCCTCAAAACACATTAACGCCCTCGTGCTTCCCATCCGGGCGTTAAACCATTTTTGGGGTCACTGCAAATGTTTACGCCCTCAAAAAAGTGAATTAACCCTATATTATCATGAACATATTTGATCGATCTGAATAAGTATTGTTCTTCTTTCACGATTTTTAAATGTTTTCTAATGATTTCGGAGCGTTTTTGATACATTTGAGTGAGTATTTTTTATTTAATTAACAGAGTGTTGAGTGAATGATTCAGAACGATTTTGATAGGAATGAGTGTCAATTTCACGATGTTATTAACATGTAGCTCTTAACATATACCGCCGTATATCTGAAATTTATTTAAGAATCAAGCTAAAGATTAACTTTTCCCGAGATCATTTTAATCAAAAACTATAATAACTCTGTAGATCTACTCCAACACACAACTTTAAGACTCAAAACATTATAATCAAATATTGTGCCACATGAAGTAACCTCATGCATTCCTAATACCCAAACTCTACAGTCTTCAGTATATCCTATATACATATATTAGCCTGTCTGTGATATTTACAACCATTTCACGTGTTCCAAATGTTAGCATTCAGGATCCGAGTTTAAAAAACGTTTCTCATGTGTCAACTTTAGATTACAGTTTAATATCTGTTTTCTTTTTAAATACTCAAATAAACGTTTGAACGTAAAAGATAATATTAATAAATTGTTATAAATAAGATAACTTCTAACTCAATCACAGAATATCTTAATTGCACTGTGTGATTGGCAAGGCAGCACACATAACATCATTGGAAATGTCACACACAGGCTCAAATGTCTTTTTCTTCAATCAATTTCCAATTACCTAATATCAGCGTTGTAAGGTGGTGACAATGGGAACACTACCCACAAATACCTGTACACTTGGCTGTTGGGTGCTAAAATCTTAATTAAATGAAGGGGCTTTATCCCACCTGCATAATGTGCATAAAAATGCATCTAGATTTATTCCCCTGGATTTTATACGTTGCTCTTTTGAAAGTGAACATGGGTGTTGAGTTCCAAGTGAATGCCTTCAGTAATATCAGAAATATTGCAAAATGTCAGTTATTATATGACAACAACAATCACCAAGGTCATAGCATTACCCCGGGTTTTCTTTTAAAACAGATGAGCTCAAAAAACATGTGCCCACAGTTTAAGTAGATTGAATTTTGCATTATGAATAATATTTTACTTAAAAGTGAGGATATTTATCATTCAATCACAATAATGCCCTAATTGAACGGTTCACATTCAACTCGTCCCGTCAACTCAGCCCATCAACTGGGCCTGTATATATTATATAGGTACATGTATAAAGATGTAATGAAAATATATATTTGAGTCTTGGTATCTTTTTTTTCTTTAGATGAATACTCGCTCGTTAAAGTTTTGATTTGTAAGTACTGAACTCCTTAGGAAATAAGGTTTTAAGACTTTTATTACATTTCACTTATATCATTTGTGTAATTATGAGATAAAATTATGTGTTGTTAAATGATTTATCAATCTTCACTTAAGGTAGCAATGGACACATGTCGTCATTTTTCCCGCCCAATGATTTTTTTTCTTGTTCACATATGTTGTAGAATAATATTGTTTAGTCATTATATCAAAATTTGAAGGTACCTTTCCGTGCTCGTTTTTGCGCTAGAGTTGTCTGCCCTTGAGTGGTACTGGCCATTTTTCAGTAAAACGTTTAAATTAGTTTTAGGTTTAGTATAAACTATGTACCAGCCGATAGCTATAAAACACATACATGTTGATAGACCTTATACATGTACACAATAGCTGTTGCCAAAGAAAATTCTCTTTAATCAATTGCATTTGCATTATGTGTCTTCAAAAGTTGAAAATGCGCCGGTTTTTGTAATTTTAAGCGGTAAAAATGCCACAAAATTATATTTTTTGAAGAAATTACCCTATGAATATGCTTTATTTTCTGATATGTTTAAAAAACACACGTTTCCTTTATTTTTTAAAAAAATCAGCATGCATTTCCATGGAAATAAGAAAGTATTTCGTTATTTTATAGTAACTCCTCCTAATTAAATGACCTTAAAACGTAGTTTTATTGTTAAATTCAATGATCCGGTCATTCGATTGATATCAAATGTTGAAAAGAAACAAAATTGTGAAATTTTATCATTATTATTCTACCTTATTTCCATTAGCAGAATCTTATGAAAACCGGTCTTTTTAAACAACGCGCAAAAAGAGCCGTAAAATAAACGGAAACCCACTTCCGGTTTGGAGAGTCGGGAGGCCGCTGTCCATTGCCACCTTAACTTTAAATTCAAGTTTCAAATTATTTTTTTCTGGCTACGAAATGAAGATGACAACTTTGCACCTTCCTAAGTACATTTAACACCATGATCCGATCAGTGTGCCAATACACCAGTTTACTATTCACTATATAACATATATACAGGCCGAGTTTTACACAGGCAGAGTTGACAAAACATCAATTGAATCCTTATAAACTCCAATACAGTATTGTGACTTGTGATTACAATACATTCGTATTTTTCCATCGCGGAGTCAAAATAGCGAATTCTTCTTATATCAGCCTGTTTATAGTATATCCTGCTGTACACAAAGTTTTGGCACACAGTGTAGACTAAGATCAGCCTGCATAGGTATGCAGACTGATCGTAGTCTACACTGCGTGCATTTTACTTAATAATTGTGAGAACAGCTTTAGCAAAGCTAGTTGAAATGTCCTAAAAAAAGGTAATTTGTTCGGAAAAAAAATAATTAGTACAGCAGGACAAGGGTTAAGGAAGAAAAAACTTTACTTCAAACGTAACTTTTTTCCCAATTGATTTTGATTTGCAAATATTTGAAAGTACATTGCTTACTCTTTCTTAAAACTTTCAGAAAATCTTGAGTTCATTATACCCGTTTGTATCTGAGACAAGGTATGTTAATCTTTCACTTCTAGTCTAAACATTTTTATTAACTGTCCATGAAACAAGTTTTCAAGAATTAACATTAATTTCATTCAAAAATAATAACAACCAAACAATTTGACAAGAATAATACATTGAACTTTTCATAGTGTAGATCTATAGCCACCATCGAAATGTTTAAATCTGTGCAAACAAAAGGCCCTTAGATTGTTTAGTCTGAATCATCCCTTAGTTTCTTGAGCGCATCTTTATGTTTCTTTATTTTTTCCTGAAATAGATTACGAGAAATAAAGATTAATTGTATTTTAAAATAACAATCAATACATCTTTCATTCTAAAGTGAACAACAAAAGAAACATTTTTACAAATTTACATAGCCTTATGATAGAAACAACAGCACCACAACAGGTGCCTTTGCACATTTGATAAGTAATGGATTAGTGGAATCATAGTTGAACAAGAGCACTGCAAGCGGATGCTATGCTGGGCTGAATGTCCTTGATTTTGAAAGACATATTTTTGATTGTCAAGATAGATTCCTAGTTTCAAGTGTTTATTTGTTTGTTTTGGGTTTAATGACATTTCCATTGCTATAAATATTATATTACGGCAGCTGGACAACCTATCAATGGTTTCCTGCCATTTCTAACACCAGTACGACCACAAAAATTCTTTAATGCTTTTTGTTGGTTTATCGAGAAATAACAATAGATTATCACTTGATAATCTCACCTCATGAGCAGTGAAATTATCAAAAACCCTGCTTTTGTGCATTTCATCCAATCTGACTTCATCTATGCGAGCAAAATAAGTGACGTCACAATGAACCTTGCAAAGCAATTATGCACAAAATGACGTGCTTTACGAAAATATGTCCTTGAAATTCCACATTTTGTCTCATTTTTGCATAAAAGATACAGAATAATCGTTTGCTTGGAATAAGATCGATTAATATTTCATTTTGTGAACAACAAAAGCTATATTTTCACCTTAGTGAAAATATAGCTTTTGTTGTTCACTCAATAAAAAAACTAGAACTGTCGCAGAGCGGACTTATACCCCCCACCAGCACTTTGTCAAAATGTAAGTGCTTTAAGTGCAAGATGTGTTTGTAACAAATATTGAGGTCTTATACAGCAATTGCATGAAGTTTCATGATTCTAGATCCCTTGGTTCTTGAATTAGAGTCTGGAAACGAAAACTGAACAAAAATTTAATGTGACCTTGACCTTTGACTTATGTGACCTTAAAACAATAGGGCACTTCCTTGAGTCATAAGAAACATTTACATAGAGTTTCATGATTCTAGGTCGCTTGATTCTCAATTTAGAGTCCGGAAACGAAAATTGAACAAAAATTTACTGTGACCTTGACCTTTGACCCCAAAACAATGAAAATTGCAGGTGCACAACTTCATATGATAGGATTAATTACCCAATTTTGTAACTCCCCTTATGGATACTGAGTTTTGCAATTTTAAATTTTGACACGTCCCCCCCCCCCCCCTCCCTTCCATAAAAAGTTCAAAGTGGCATAACTCTCAAACTAATGACCGGATGTGGATGAAAATTGCAGGTGCACAACTTCATATGATAGGAAACAACCTGATAAAATTTCAGCAAAATTGGTCCAAAACTGTGGGAGGAGAAGAGGACACAAAATTATGTCTACGGACGGACCGGACAGACGGACAACCTGATTCCAGTATACACCCCCCCCCCCCCCCCACCCCCCCCCCCCCCCACCCCCCCGCCCACATAACTTCGTTGTGGGGGGTATAATAAATTGATCTTACACTGAAAGAAACGATTATCCTCTATTTAATTTGAGCCACCAGCTCATTATCCAACCTGAACCTACAACTTATCATATGCCTATTGGTGGGAGAAAATGACTCCTGTCACAATGACTTTTGACAAATGACAAATGTTAGATGAAAGATTGTCTAAGTCTGGGTTTGATCTAATGACAGCCCAATGCCTTACCACCAGCCTCAGCTGGGTATGAAACTAGAAAGCCATGAATGGCTTGAGTCGCTCCACAGGCTTGAAATTTTTTGAAATAGCAAATCTAAGGTTTGACTAGATTTTAAGATATTTTGGGTTCTACTGATGTTGAAATGGTTTTCAAAAATGCCACTATATAACATATAGAAAAATGACCTCCGCCCATAAAATACATATTTTTCATCCTGTCACAGTAATATTTGGCAGACTGATAAAGCTTCACTCAAGGATCATTCCAGTGAAATTTGGTTGATATCCATCAATTACATTCTGAGAAAATGATTTTCAAAATTTCCACTATATAACATATCGAGAAATGACCTCCGCCCATAAAATGCATATTTATCATTTGATCACTATAATTTTTGGTACACTGATAAAGGGTCACCCAAGGATCATTCCAGTGAAATTTGGTTGATATCCATCAATTACATTCTGAGAAAATGATTTTCAAAATTTCCACTATATAACATATAGAGAAATGACCTCTGCCAATAAAATGCATATTTATGATCCGATCACAATAGTTTTTGGTACACTGATAAAGGGTCACCCAAGGATTGTTCATGTAAAATTTAATTGGCATCCATCAATTAGAATCTGAGAAAAGTCACTTTTTACCATATTTGGAAATTAGCCACGCCCATTAAATCCATGTTTTTCATTGGATCAAAATTTCTTGAACAACTTTGAAAGAGGGTCACCCAAATATCATTCCTGTGAAGTTTGGTTGAAATTCATCCAGTAGTTTCTGAGGAGAAGATTTTTAAAGAAAAAGTTTACGACCGCACACACGCACGCACGCACGGACGGACGGACGCACGACGGACACAACGCCATGACAATAGCCCCAGTGGCTTTCAGCCAGTGGAGCTAAAAAGCATAATATAGGTAACGGTTGACAATGACATGATAACTGTTTACAAGTGTATATTACATACCATATGCAGTTTAATCTGTTCTTCGTGTAATTCTATATTGTGTTTATTATCTTCGAGGTATTCATCTACATGTTGCATTTTCTCGTGTAATTTGACCTGGTCTTCATGGAACTTGCTCTGCATTTCTTGTTGCTCTCGCAATCTAGTTAATTGCTCTGCTTTCTGGTCCAATAAAAAGAAATTTGGTTTGTTAGAATTGGATTTAATGCCCCTTTAACAATATTGCAGTCGAATCGCCGCATTTGTATCTCCTTTACATGGATTCTTGGTCTTTGTGACACTGGTAGAACCATTACATCCTTTCCTAGCCTCCAGCTGCTATCCAGCTGCTTTTAGATAAAAAACATATTTTGAAGTGTATATTTAATTTATGTTAACTGTGATATCCTTTTACTTTTTGTGATATAATTATGTATGTCATGGCTATGTTCATACTTTTTATAATGAATAGACTATATATATCTCACATTGGTCAAAGATTAGTAAACCAATGGTAAGAGACAAATAGTTTGAAAGGATAATTACCACTGTTGGGAATAGATCCAGGGACCAATAAAAGAAGAACGTTAATTTTGTAAAAAGTAAACAGGGCTATTAATATTTTGAGCAAGTGCAAGAAATTTTTAACAATTTCATATTTGCTATTGACAGACAAAAATCAATGCAGACAACAACACAATGCATTAAAAACTTTCTTCATTTGTGTACAAATACTTGAGGTCCACAGCTATCAATAAATAGCATAGTGAAGACACTGATAAGACTGTGCAGATCAGAATCTTAATTTTGCCTACAAATGAAATTGTTTAAAATGTCAATCAGACATTTAGATGAATCTATTAACCCTTTTCAAGCTGAAAAAAATTTGGTTAAAAATTGTCATCAAAATCAAAGAGCAAAAAGCACTGAAAGTACCAACTAGACTATAGGCCAATTTTTATTTGAAAAACTAAATCTATTGACAATTCTGGTTTGAAAGTGAGAAACAGGTGATGTAGACTAACATCAGACTGCACATATGTGCAGGCTGATGTTTGTCTATAGCTCCTGCCAAAGCAGGAATATTCCGGGTTCAGCATGACAAGGGTTAAGTTCAATAATTATTTGTCTGTTTCGCTTAAAAACATTTATAAATTCAACAACCTTCAGACTCCACAGGTGATCATATGATATGCCCAGTCTTTCTCCATGCATATAAAAAGGGTTAATACTCTGTTTTATGTATTTTAGGTGTAGAGAATATTTAGCAATATTATATCTTATTGTTAAAGCGAGACTCATTCTCTATTTCTATATTGAAACAAGAGTACCGCCTACAGGTGCCTAGGCTGTTCAAGCTGGCTTGTAAATAAAAATCTAAGTCGAAAATGGGCTATAACTTGCACAAAATGCATCTAGAGCTATCCCCCTTGGGACTATAGGTTTTCTCTTTTGATGGTGAACATGCGAACCAAGTTTCAAGTAAATGCCTTCAGTAGAACCCGAGATTAGTAAAATAATCAGTCGCTCATATTATTGTAAGTAAAATAGCAAGTTATTATTGTTAATAAAGAGGTTAACCTACCATGCCGTTTGACCAAACGGTACAAACTATTTTCCAATTAGGCCTTGTGATGCAAGCAAGTGCACATACAAAGCAGGGTACAATTTGCAAACAGTTTGCACTTTTTTTAGATTTATGGTAACTGTTAACTATACCCACCAATTTCCTAAAGTACTGTTCTTCATGTGCAGCCTCCATTTTTCCAAAACTTCCTCCAGCATCACGAATGGAACCTCCAGAACCTCCACCCTGCAGAAAAATACAGAATGTGATGTAGGTTGTTTGATTGGCAGGGATCGACATTAATACCAGTTCTCAGGTCCTGGTGGAGAACCTGTGGATTTCAGGGAGGCCCGTTTAAGTCTAAATCACAAATCATATCTGGTGTTAACATTCATTGTTAGATTCTGTCTTGCATGTCTCATTTGAATCGTCTTTAGAAGATGATTCTGGTGAGATGATGCTTGACAGAATTTAATATATAGTTACTTCTGCAGAGGCAGCCGTAATTTTTGACAAGGGCAAAAAGTGATCATAAGCTTTTTTAGTAAAACAGGCCCAAGGTCCTTCTGGCCTATTGTATTTGACTGACATTATTTCCAAACCATGCAGTTTGATAAATTGTCTTTCCCAAACTTTCATAAACTTATTTGTGGGAAAAGAAGAAATTGCTTGTGACAAGGTCTTCCTTTCAATAAACTAATTGTTAACTTTCACAAAAAACCCAAAAAAAACTATCCATGGAGGTCAAAGAAGTACAGATAAGATGGGGTAAAGCCAGTCTAAAATATTTATTTATCAATGAAACCCTATATTGTGGGTAATAATTTGAATCCTCTCGTCGAGATGACTCAAATGATTACCAACAAAATAGAGCTTGTGCTATAAATACTAAATAACATGTATTGATATCTAAATCCAAAAATCCCTTGATCTTAAGCTCTTGATGACCTGGTATCACCAGGTAAGAGTAAGAATCAATGGGTCCTGCGGACTGACGGCAACATGTTTTAAGCGTCAAAACCCTGAATGGGGATTAACACCTCTTTTAGCAGTACAAGTATTTCAGAAGCACAGTGCCATTAACAATGGATTTTTGAAACTTCTATCGCAATCTTGAACTACTTTACTAAACAATGCACTTTGCTTTATTATTGGATAGTATACATGTGCTACTTTGGGTCTTTATAATCATATGTAAACGGACGAAACCCAGACATTAACAGAAGAAAACATGGATTAATGAGTAAATTTGTGTGCCGTTAAAGTCTTACGCCCGGCTTTCTTTCCTTTATTTAATATCCCCAGTCTGGGTCTATACACTTTATCAGTTTCTTAGTTAAACAATAATATAGAGCATAAATAAAGATGTTGATCCTTTTCCTGCGTCTTATTAATTTTGGAGCTAGTTTTGAACATTCGTATTATTTTGCAATTTCTTTTTGAATTAATACTAAACTCTTTTTTTATGCAATAATACCTTCAATTCCTGTTGTTTCAGGTGTTTAAATTTGAAGCGACCAGAAAAATGCTTTTACGTCCTTGTGCTTAGCACTTTGGTGTTCAACAATTTTTCAGATCTCTGCAAATGTTAACGCCAGAAAAGGTGAATTTACCCTATATCATTGTCCACCCATTTAAGGGAGACAAATAATGACAGAGATATTTGCGGAAACAATGGATTGAAAAATGAGCCTCATGATTCAGTTGGAGGAACTTCAGTGCAATCTGTGGCAGATCAAGGGGGTTGAGGGGTTGACTGAGGATGGGGTCAAACCTCTCTGTGAAGCCTAATTACATAGTTTCATGAAGAAATTCAATAATTTTTTTTGCAATACATGTACTTGGAAAATGAAAAATGCCCCCCACCCCCTATGTTTATAAGATTCAGGGAAAATGACAAACAATTTTAACTTAGGGGCCCAGACTTCAAAAATTAAATAATTAACATTGAGGATATAGGCATTTTCCACAAAAATCTAGGGGCCCAGCACAAAATCTAGGAGCCATGGGCGACTGGGCCCCTGCTAGTCTTTTTCCCTGAGATTCATGTAATCAAAATATCTTTACCAAGTTTGGAGTATCAACAACTCAGGAGCAACACCCACTATTACCTTTATCTTATTTGGTTGCCTCTGTGGCCCAGTGTTTATTCTAGGCAGGGGGATTGGGGGATTCCCCCACTTTTTTTCAAAGATTCCCCACATTTTATGGATTTGTGGGGGATTTTTTACTATAACCAAAGAGCATAAATCGATGGCTCAGTGCGAAATGGTTGTAACTCCCTATATGTTTATAGGGAGTTACAACCGTTTCGCGCTGAGCCATCGAAATTCACACATTTGTCAATTGCATCAATTTTTGTGCTGAAATCCCCAACAATTTTGAAATCCTAGAATAAACCTTATGCACTCAACCTGTGACCTGGAGGTCCGTGGTTTGAGCCCCACTATGGCTGGTGTGTGTTTATGGGCAAACACTTGGTAGCCAGCCCCAATTCACCCAGCAGTAAAATTGGGTAGCAGTGGGTTTAAACCATCAGGATTGAGTGTTAGAGAGGGATTCTATAAGCTTAACCCTTTGCTGTTTAATCCCTGCTTTTTATGTGCCTGTGATTTTATGATTGAGAAAACATTGTGAAAAAAAGAAGAAATTGCTTCTGACAAGCAATTTCTTCTTTTTCCACACTATTTTCTACCCTACTGCATGGCTATTTTTCAAATTGAATCCACTTTAAATTTTCGTATGCAAAACCTTTGAATTTGGACAGGTCCAAAATTTTGTAAAACAGGAAAGGGTTAAGCTTTTGTCGCAATCAAACTAAAATAAATTAGTATTAACTATCTTTATCTTGATGATACTGTTCAAAATAGATCTAAATGTATTTTCCTACCTTGCCTGCTCCACTGCCATAATCCCCAGATGACATCCATCGCAGTCTGAAATAGAAGGATGCAGACAGGGTTTGAAGGGATTGAGGTAGGTTTTGTAAGTCAGAGTCTCACAACTTGGCAGACAGGACCCTTCAAACTGTCTATTGTGAGACCCATAGACATGGTCTGGGCCAACTGCAGACAGGATTGAAGACTCATTTCAACAGTCTTCAATTATTTCCAAAAGTTCATCCACATATGTTTATATATATCCAACTCTCTCTTGACTCTCTTTATCCAGAGGGAATAGAACTTTCAAATTCACTTAAAGAAAAGATTATCGGTTATGATTAATATGCCTAAAGCCGAGGTTGTCTTTTATCCATAGCTATTAAAGAGTTATTGAACAAAGATTGGAATCATTTAAATCCTTCACAGTTTTTTCTAAGAAACATTCAAATGTTTTGGTCAAATTTGCCATGAAAAGGTGATTGGTCCATCAAAATTCAATATAATCGATTTTTATCTAATATTTTTGGATTTCTTAATTTAACAATTGCAGCTTGTCTTCTAAAATGAACAGAGTATTCATTTAAACATATTTTATTTGTGTAGCATCCATTTCCTTCTGGTGTCACCCCAGTATTGTTCTTAATTTAACCTTCTTTTTGAACAGGCCCCAGATAAAGAAAAACTGTGCTTTTCATATGTTATGTATATAGTTTCTTATGATAATATTCAGTTATTCCTAAAGCAAGGAAGGCAGACATAATTAGACTGTGTCAACACAAACACAAAATGAGCAAGTTATTTTCCGGCTCCAAAATTCTTTGTTTTGATGTCATCATCCATCATCTAGAGCTATTTGTAGAAGCATATGGGTTTGGGGAATATTCAAATTATACAATCATTAATTGCCAATGAATATTTGGATTGCTACTAACTAGTTGAAGATGAAATTGAAATTTGCATTATTCAACAGTTTTAGCTAAATAAAGGAAACAATGCATATTAATGAAAAGCATGCAAAAATCTTTTAAGATAAATTTCAAAACTTTCAACCTTACAAGCAAGGTATCCTGTCAATTCGGCCTGTTAAATACTCAGCCTGTGTAATACTAAGCCCGTGTAAGACTCGGCCCGTCAACTTGGCCTGTATAAATGTTATATAGTTTATAGTAATCAGATAGTTAATCAAGGTTGTAAAGTGTACTAAGAGGTGTAAATTGTCATCTTCTTTCGTACCAAGAAACATGAGGACCCTGAGGGCCCTAAATCGCTCACCTGATATTTCAAGTAAATTATCATTAAGACTCCTTTTCCTATGATATGGCATCAACCTTCCCATTTTCAACAGAGTTCATTCTTGTGACCTAGCAAACACTTTTATCAAGTTTCATGATTATTGGACTATATTTGTGGCGTTTGTTGCTCTTACGAGAAAATTGTCAAAAAGGCCCCTTTTCCCGTGATAAGGCACGGATACTTCCCATTTTCAAAAGAGTTCATCCTCATGACCTAACAAACATTCTGACAAAGTTTCATGATGATTGGACCATATTTGTGGCTTCTAGAGTGTAAACAAAAATTTGTCATTACGGTCCCTTTTCCTGTGATATGGCACAAATTCTTCCCATTTTTAATAGACTTTATCCTCATGACCTAACAAACATTCTGACCAATTTCATGCAGATTGGACCATATTTGTGGCTTGTAGAGTGTAAACAAGAAATCTGTCATTAAGGCCCCTTTTCCCCTGATATAGCACGGATCCTTTCCATTTAAGCAATTTTTTCAAGGGACCACCCAAGGAATATTTCTGCCAAATTTGGTTGATTTTGACTCATAAAGTTAGGAGGATATGTCGTTTAAAGAAATTGTTGACAAAATTTTCATTAAGGTCCCTTTTTCCATGATATGGCAAGGATCCTTCCCATTTTCAATAGACTTTATCCTCATGACCTAACAAACATTCTGACCAAGTTTCATGAAGATTGGACCATGAGCAATTTTTACAAGGGACCACCCAAGGAATATTTCTGCCAAGTTTGGTTGATTTTGACCTGTAAGTTTAAGAGTAGATGTTGTTTAAAAAAAAAGTTGACGCAGTGACGGACAGACAGACAACCATCGATCACAATAGCTCCCTTGAGCACTTCATGCTCACATGAGCTAAAAATAATTCAACTTAAATTTAAAGTCAAGTAAAGATGGACAAGTTATTCTTTAACACATAATTTTATCTCATATCTACAGAAATAATAAAAGAAAATGTGATGTTTAAGAGTCTTAAAACCATATTTCCTAAATGAGTTCATTACTAACAGATAAAAACTTTAACAAGCAAGTATTAATTTTAAACAAGAGGACCCTGAGGGCCCTAAATCGCTCACCTGATAATTCAAGTAAATTATCATTAAGACTCCTTTTCCTATGATATGGCATGAACCTTCCCATTTTCAACAGAGTTCAGTCTGAACAAATTCAACACAAAACACCAACACTGTTTTGCAATGTGTGACCATATAATTAGTTAGCAAGGAATAGAGGCACAACAGCCTAGACTTGTACAAGCACTGACATCTACAATTGTCCAGAATAAATCTTATATGCATGTTTCAATCGAATCCGTTGTAAAGAAAAATATAGTACTCGAAATAACGCATTGAGAAAATCGGACATTTCATTGTTAATGATAAACGTCACGAAGTATGTCAAAATACCGGATTCGATTGAATATTTCTCACTGGAATGGGAGCGGGCCCACAAAAAACCCCCAACCCCATTATTTTTTGAATTGGAGGAAACGTGTTTCCGTAGCAGGCTCGACCATACCTCGAAATAAAGAGCGACGGACTCCCTCAAACATGCCCTTATAATGTACTATGCCTTCTTCTCTGTTCCGAATTTGAATATGAACCAGATAAAATTCGATGCTAACCGTGCAGTGGTCAACATAGAACTGACTATTCTTATATACCACGTAGTATTCTTATAATAACAACCCAGTGCAACAACCGGACAAACCGGTTTTGCATCTCAACCTGATTAGACAAATATTCTCCGCTATACGATGTAACGCAGAGAATGAAAAATTCTTGTGACCTGGCAAACATTTTGATCAAGTTTCATGAAGATTGGATTATAATTGTGGCGTTTGGAGCTCTAACAAGAAAATTGTCAAAAAGGCCCCTTTTCCCGAGATATGGCACAGATACTTCCCATTTTCAAAAGAGTTCATCCTCATGACCTAACAAACATTCTGACAAAGTTTCATGATGATTGGACCATATTTGTGGCTTCTAAAGTGTTAACAAAAAAATTGTCATTAAGGCCCCTTTTCCTGTGATATCGCAAAAATCTTTCCCATTTTCAATAGACTTTATCCTCATGACCTAACAAACATTCTGACCAATTTCATGCAGATTGGACCATATTTGTGGCTTCTAGAGTGTAAACAAGAAATTTGATATTAAGGCCCCTTTTCCCCTGATATAGCACGAATCCTTTCCATTTTAGCAATTTTTACAAGGGACCACCCAAGGAATATTTCTGCCAAATTTGGTTTATTTTGACTCATAAGTTTAGGAGGAGAGGTCGTTGAAAGTAATTGTTGCCAAAATTGTAATTAAGACCCCTTTTCTCGTGATATGGCACGGATCCTTCCCATTTTCAATAGACTTTATCCTCATGACCTAACAAACAATCTGACTAAGTTTCATGAAGATTGAACCATATTTGTGACTTGTAGAGTGTAAACAACAAATTTGTCATTAAAACCACTTTTCCCGTGATATGGCACGGATCCTTTCCATTTGAGCAATTTTTACAAGGGACCACCCAAGGAATATTTCTGCCAAGTTTAATTGATTTATACCCATAAGTTTAGGAGGTGATGTCGTTTAAAGAAAAAGTTGATGTCGTAACGGACAGACGGACACCAGACAACGATCGATCACAATAGCTCCCTTGAGCACTTCGTGCTCAGGTTAGCTAAAAAACAAACAAACCAAGACTCAAATATATATTTTCATTGCATCTTTATACATGTACCTATATAACTTATACAGGCCGAGTTCACACAGGCCAAAATGACTGTGAACCATAAACCATGCTTTCTCAATTGTACCCTTTAGTTAGTGGAATTAATTTGTTATCTCAGTCATATGGATGAGAATTGTGTACTAAAAATATTCAGATCACTTCAGAATTAGCTGTCCCCAAATATAAGGACCTAGGCTTCTTTTGATTATTTTTATACAGTCTATGCTCAGTTACCCTATAACCGGGGTATACCAATTACCGGTGTAGTAATAAATTCAGAATTTCAAATACAGAAATACTTCAGACAATGTTTCAAAATTTTAGTTAAACCTTTTAAAACAATAATTTGACTTGGTTGGTCCCTGATTGATCCTGATAAAATTTTATAGCATCCATCTATCAATTTTACTTTTTTACAGAGGAAAACAAAATTTGGACATGGTGGTGTATGAATTTTTTTGTTAGACTTAAGTTAAGAAATTTTTGGAACAGAAGATATGATGAATTATACCTAAATAAGTCAAACACATAACATAACATAACATAACATAGTTTTATTACGTATTTAGGCCTCCGGCCCATTATACAAATACATATTACAACAATGTTTTACATGAGTGATAATTGTTGAAACAAATTGTCTTAAGTGGCATGTTCATTTATTAATAACACGTAGGTAGACAAAGAATATTACACGCACATGATCATCACAGCAATCATACTAATTCTGTTATACATGTACCTGTAATAACTCAGTATTCGAACCAGATTCTGTTTTTCGTTTGAAAGCTTCTGCTAAAAATTTTGCAAGTTTTTTTATATTAAAATCTCTGTTATCTGACATAATTCTATAAAACAAATTAATTGACGGATAATCATTTTTCCATTCGTTCACAAAATAGATGTCTCTTAAATCGTCATACAAAGGGCAATTGAGTAAACTAGAGGCGCTTGAGCGCCTGATTCGCTCCACAGGCCTGAATATCCAAATAATGACTATTAGAGGATGATAAAGCTGTTTAAATGAGAATTGAAGTGAATGAATGAGTGAAACGTTTATTTCAAGTAAATAAGGGTCATATGCTGAAATATTTCTGCATAAAAAACTCATGATCAGTGAATAACAAAATTGACCTCTACCTGTTACACAAATATTTTTCATTTAATCACAATAATTTTGTGCAGTCTGATAATGGGTCACCCAAGGATCATTCTAGTGATATTTTGTTAAAATCCAAATATAAGAATTTCAAAACCAACAGAATGTTACTGCACAATATACTGGTGTTGGTCTGCAAAATTTTGATTGCAGATCTTTCCACTTTTAATTAAACACTACTAAAAGATGTTACTTCACAATTGTTTGTCATCAAAACAAAATTCTAACTAATGATAGTAAGAAGTAAAATATTCAATCCAATATATTTATTTTATTCTGCCCAATGCCTTAGAGTGCAGTAAACTCAACTCTTTCTACCCCACTCTGAATGTCAGGAGGTCAGAACATCATTTTACTCTCTGTGCAGATTCACCCTTCGTTCAACTAAACTCACCAATTCTGAGTGGGTATTCTCAGCCTACTTATTTCAACTAATGTTTCTATACATTTGAATTTCAACAAAGGTTTTCTTCCTTCTAATCTATAATCATTACACCTATTAAATTTAACAAGTCTAGAAAAATTCATCATTGAGAAGATACCAAAAGGGTGATCAAATATTCATTTTATATGTTATAATATCCTCTACCAATAAAAAAAATATGCTGTTCATCTAATCAAATATTTTTTTGCAGACTGATACAACTTCACAGAAATAAAATTTCCATGATATCTAATCCATCTGTTTAACTTTTCAGGATAGTTTGTTTTACCCTATATATGAAGAAATGACCTCTGCCCATAAAAGAGATATTTTTGATCTGATCACAATATTTTTTTAATAGACTGATAAAGGATCACTAAAGAATCATTCTAGTAAAATTTGGTTGATATCTATCAATTAGGTTCTGAGAAAATGATTTTCAAAGTTTAAACTATATAACATATAGGGAAATGACCTCCGCACATAAAATATATATTTTTTATCCGTTCACAATAAGTTTTGCTATACTGATAAAGGATCACTCAAATATCATTCATGTAAAATTTGGTTGATATCTATCAATTAGGTTCTGAGAAAATGATTTTCAAAGTTTTCACAATATAACAAATAGAGAAATGACCTCCGCCCATAAAATACACATTTTTCATCCGATCGCAAAAATTTTTGCTATACTGATAAAGGGTCACTCAAGTATCATTCATGTAAAATTTGGTTGATATCTATCGATTAGATTCTGAGAAAATGATTTTCAAAGTTTTCACTATATAACATATAGAGAAATGACCTCCGCCCATAAAATACATATTTTTCATCTGATTACAATGATTTTTTGTAGGCTGATAGAGGGCCCCACAAGGATAATTCATGTGGAGTTTGGTAAATATCCATCAATTAGTTTCTGAGAAAAGCCACCTATTACCATATATGGAAATTAGCCACGCCCACTACAGCCATGATTTTCAACCGATTAAAAATCTTTGAAGGAATCTGATAGAGGGTCACCCAAGGAACATTCCTGTGAAATTTGATTGGAATCCATCCAGTACTTTATGAGGAGAAGATTTTTAAAGTAAAAGTTTACGGACGGACGGACGGACGCACGGACGACGGACACCTCGCCATGACAATAGCCCGCTGGCCTTTCGGCCAGTGGAGCTAAAAATGGAATTCATCTTCAATAATATATGCATTACGCTTTAAGCACCAACCACAAAATCTAAACTCATAGTCTATATTATTATGTCTTCCTACTTCTACGTTTAAAGAATGGCTGGAACATCGAAAATTGGATAGTGCTCGTCGATTTAAGTATGGCATTTCGACTACAAGATATCTCTCGGCGTCAAGCATTGAGTAAAAATGTTTATAATGTTTTGCTTTTGAGGAATTGTTGATTTTGTCTGACATTAATTGAAATGAACAATCAATTAAACGTTGTTTGAATTTTTTTAGAAATAGTTCGGAATTGCCAACTCCATTGGAAATCCAAACGATACCAAAACCGTATTCAAATAATAAATTCTTCACTTTTGTTGCCCATGTATTTCTTCCGTTTTCGTCTAGGTTTTTGAGCATTTCGTAGCATTGCTTTGGATATCTGTTATTTGTCATTTCAGTCAATTTAATCCAATATTTTATACATTGTAACATATAAGTAACTAAAATAGGGTATCTACCACATTCTAATAATGCAAAAAAATCAGCTGTATTTTGATTAAGACAACATAAGCGTTTACAAAAATCGACATGAATTTTTTCGATAGATTTACTGTATTCAAATCCCCAAATTTCTGAAGCGAAACAAAGAATGGATTTTACCATCGAATCAAAAAGTTTGAAATAGTCTGATATACTAAAGTATCCGAATTTTCTTTGAGATCTATAAATACTGTAACAAGCCTTTCTTGCTTGAAATGCCTGATTATTTTTCAGACTAGACCAACATAATCTTGATGTGAATAGCGCACCCAAGTATTTATAGCTAGTTACTGTTTCGATTTCTTTTCCGTCATAAAACCATTTTTCATTCTTTTTTATGATGCCGCCTTTTCTAAAAACTATTATTTTAGTTTTATCTAAATTAAGGTCCATTCCTACTGATTTGCAAAATTCATGAATAGAGTCTATATGTTTTTGAAGATTCAAAACTGTATCTGCCATACTCGAAACATCATCGGCGAAAAGCAATGCAATAATTTCTTCTAATTCTTGCGAAACAAAAATTCCACGATTATCTTTAGATCTAAAATATTCTATAAGGTCATTAATAAAGATGTCGAAAATTATCGGCGAACTTCCACAGCCTTGTCTGGTTCCCCGCATACACTGAATGGAATCTAATAAAACATTTTTGATTTTAACTTTACAATTTAGTTGTTGATACATACTTTTGAAAATATTAAGGAACTTCCCACCAATGCTTTTACGTTGTAAAGAGTCCCATAACAAAGTTGGTATATGATATATAGAAAGTCTACAAAAGGGTTTGTAATTTGTGACCTTCAAAGGTTTTCCTCAGTACACCGGTAATTGGTACAAAAGTAGTTCCCGCAAATCTTGAGGGTCATGTTGTTTCCAACCAAAGACTATTGTTAAAATGCGTTTCTCTAAAACCAAAAGTGCTGATTTTGATAAAGGAATGATTTGGCTATGTGATGACATAAAATATTCTAAGAAAAAAATCAAGAGATTCTTTAACACAGACAGTTTTCATTAAGACCACCGGTAATAGGGTCAAGGAGTATACCGCTCCTCTCCCCATTATTTTTCAGTCATTTTAGATTCCATTCTTTTAGAAAAGATTCTCTAATCCTCTGACCAACAAACTCAAATCTACGCGAACATTGTTTTATCATTTTATAGCGAGCGCAGCTCGCGAACGGCTGAAGGCCGTGAGCGCGAAGCAAGCGTTTATGGTAATGTGTGTTATTCTATTCTATTCGATTTTACTGTCAAACGAAACAATCGTGTCATTTCTCACCTGGAGTGAATTTACTTGCAGGATAGAAAAAAAGTCAAAAATTGTAATGGCAAAATACTTCAACGTATCTTTCGTAAAAGAAAGATTTAAAAATTGAAAATTAATTTAAGCTATCCCGTTAAAACGAGGTTTCTATAAAAGTTTTATTTTCTACAGGAAGCAACAAAACAAAGCCAAAAGCGAGGCCGACCGAAGCGATTCATGCTGTCATTCCCACAAAATGATCGTTAGTGTTTGTTATACAGAATGACAAGGCTAATGTTAACATCCTTACCTTTAGAAATTAGTCCTAACACATATACGATCTCGAACATGTTAAAAAAAAAAAGATCTACATGATGCATGCATGTTTATATCAAAATGTCAACACAAATATTTTTGATGTCATCAATAATGGACAATGACGTCACGAGAATAATTTAGTCTGGAAATTTGAATTTTTCAATCATAGACTTGAGGACTTGTTATGCATGCAAAATGTTTCTTACGATTTTCAATGTGTTTAAAATAGAACAGAGTGACTATAGTTGACTTGTAATAACTAAAAAAAGAATGTTACGATTTTTTTTCAGGTCATGAGAAAAAATTGTTGGAAAGAAGGAAATGCTAGTTTGTAAAGTTTATGTTAATATGTTTGTCTTTTGTTGTTGTTGCTGCCTGTACAAGAACCCGTTTCAAGAGATTTTTTTAAGCCTGAAGATAATTTAATAGTTTAATTCCAGTTATGTTCAAAAAGGTTTGTACACTCTTATTTGCCCAAATGAAAACAGTTTTGAAGACACAGGTTTTTTTTAATAACTTCCGCGGAAAGTGGCCCCATGAACAATGTTTGCTTTTAGTGATAAATCTTTACGTTTTTGCTAAATGTGATTTAATCTGAGCTTATGAAGAAGTTATGTCTCGATTTCATAGAGGTATGAAACTTAATAGCTTTACTGATGTACAGATCATTAAGTATTGGAGGAAAAGATTGTTCATCACAAGCATACATCTACTCGAAACATTATTGGTGTTATGTAATGGTACTTAAATAAAATAGTCAAGGTAGTAGCCTTTTTTATGATTTAGTGAAATTAATTACCCAATGTAGATCCATGTAGAAAATGCAGATTCTATGGAAATTTCAAGCAGTTCCTTAGAAATGTTTTGATATTAATCAAGACGAGTTCTTATCACATTATTGTATTCAAAAGCGAGTTCTTATCACATTATTGTATTCAAAAGCTGCAAGTTTATCAGCTTTATTTAAATGAACGAAATTTACGTCTGCTAAAACTACGATTTCAAATTCAAAACTTTTTTAATGTTAAGTGGGTCATATACAATCGGAACATCATAAAACATTGATGTTTGAATCTTGCTATAGAAATACAGGCTCATTAATTTAACCTTGTGTTCAGTTTTAACAATTTCAGGCTCATTAATTTAACCTAGTGTACATTTTTAACAATTTGGAAAATCTCATCCAGTCCAGAAATAATGATTTCTTTTGTCTGTTGTTCTCATAAATTTACACTATGACTAAGTTATTTTCAGTCTAGTTTCTGTGGTGACTTCTGCTTTTTCCAGGAGAGAAATGTCAAAAGGTTTGTTTGTTTTTTTACCAGAGAATAAAATTGTATTAAAGGTAAGGTGCAAGTTGATTTGCGAAAATCTTACGTCACTTTATTTGTTTTCAGTTAGACATAACAGAATGAAATGTGCAATAATTGAAAATTAATTTCGCAACTGATAGATCCTGGGATTACGCACTAAACTATAAAGTACATATGCACTCTCTCTCTCTCTCTTTCTTTTTTTGTCTATTGCTATCTCTCTCTCTGTCTCTTTCTCTCTCCCTCTCTCTCTCTGTGTCTCTTTCTCTCTCTCTTCCCCTCTCTTTCTCCCCCCCCCCCCCCCCCCCTTGATCTCTCGTAACAAATAATTTGTCAACCAGCAACCAGTACACAAATTGCTGCGCTCGCTTTTAAGGCTTCGCCTTATTTCATATAAGTCCAAAATTAAGACAATCAGTCGATATTTATTTCAGTTTGTAACTCCGACCTTGTACCCCACCCACAAAATAGCCTAGTAAACAGCCCAGAAAGAATAAATAAAAAACACAAGGACAGTGTCTGTCAGCTATAAACAACCGAATCGCTCGTTTCTTTATGATTCCATTTAAACGGATAATTACCCAAAACAGCGAGCAAATGTTGTAGGACGTGGACTGCTGCGAATGAACTGCGCCAGTAAATTCGACATTCTGTCTTCAGTTTTCGTGACTAGAACGCCGGAAGTTGGCCTCTCTTGTTTATTTTACGGAGAACACACGCATAGAGGTCAAGAGCTCTTTCAAGAATGGTTGCTGTTTATTATTTGCTAACTCTAAAGGGCGTATGTCAAATTACGTAATTACATAGACGACTCATACATTGAAAATTAAATTCAAATGTTAATGTTTCAGTTGTTAGATTACCCTGTTAATAGCAATACGGGATACAATTTGCCAACAGTGGGAGGATTATTAAGCGTAAACTTGGTTGAAAATGTTTTATGGCAAAAGTGGTTGAAATAAACTTACAGTGGTGATTTTAAATACTGGTTTTAATCATAAAACCCGTGATTTTCTCGAAAAAAGACCCAAAGCTTGTGAGATCCGTATACATTTTTTTTAGAATTTATATACAATATATAAAGCTTAAAATTTAAGCTGAGTCGACGGGATTTTTTGCAAATCCCAGAAAATATCACAGAGCATGTTTTAACGCCCATTCAAGTGAAATTTGGTTGACCTTTGACTAGTAGTCAAGTTAATCTTATCAAATAAAGACAATGACAGCTCCAAAATCTCGTTAAACGGTGACACCCAGATAGCACAAAGTGGTTGGGCCAACGTTGGCCCAACGGAGTGACATCCGTTGGGCCAACGTCGGCATAAGCGGTTGGCCCAACGTCATTTTGTCCGTCAGGCCAACGTTGGTTCAACGGCGGAAAAAACTGCGACGTTGGGCCAACCTTGGTTCAACGTTGGCTGAATGATGGGCCAACGTTGGGTTGGTGGTGACACAAGCAATTCGTTGGGCCAACGTTGGTTCACTGGCTTGAGAACGTTGGTATTAAGTTGGCTGATGGTCGGATCTATATCAGTTTTGGCTATCAGACCCATGTGGCTAACAAGTGTATAAATGCAGCGTTGAGCCGACTTGGTTCAACGTTGGCTGAACGTTGGGCCGACGTTGGATAGATGGTGGCACAAGCAAATGGATAGGCCAACGTTAGTTTTTTGTTGGTTCACTGACTGGTGAACGTTTGTAATAAGTTGGCATATGAATTTACATAAATTAAAATAAGTAGATTTACATACTGTTGACACTGACCGGCATGCTTGGTGGATTTCAATTCATAGAAATGTAGGCGCGTAATCGAAATATCGGTGTGCGGGTTGGCAGGTGTCAAAATGTCGTAAGTACAGATTGGTTTATACTCTATTTAGGTCATTTTGGTAGAAAAACAATTAATATTGGGCCAATTTTCCTGTGTTTTCCGATGGAACAATCCCATTTTGGAAAGGCCCGGAACCTTCCTCAGAATTTACAATTATCCTGTGAAACTTTCAAGGAAATCCGATAATATTTCTGAACTTTGTTAGAATGGGGTTTAACGACGCTTTTTACAATCTTCAATTCATATGGCAAAGCCGTGGAACACCTAACAAAGGATTCCTGGTATTTCTAACATCATTATAACCTTTACTCCCTTTTCTAGTCATTTTCAGCAAATGTTACATAGGCCTATGATTATCAACCCATTGATAGTAGACACATAGTCGGAAAGAATGAGTGCCGCCGTCAGGAATCGAACCAAGGACCTGAAGATTGACAATCCGACGCGCTACCAATGGACTAAGACTGCGCCCCTTTTCTGACAAACTAGTCCCATTTTGGAATTGAAGTTTTGCTTATGACCTTACAATTATCCTGTGAACGTTTCAAGTATATCCTATAAGATAAGTAAAGTATATCGCGTAAACAAGAATCTTTTACGGACAGACAGACAGACGAGAAACACGCCATTGCATTAGTCAGTGCTGCTAGAGCTTTGCCTCTTGATGAGAACAATGAAGACATCGCGTTTGATATCAGGGTGATGACAATATATAGACCTTTTCTTCCTTAACAGTCGATCCAAAAATAAGTTGCATGTACTCTTTCATTGAGCTACCAGTATATCGATTACATAGCAACGCGATTCTGACTGTATAGCTACCGATCCTTGGCTAGATGTTGGTTCTAAAACTGAGGGACTTCACTAGGATGTGAATTGATGGTCACTGAAGAAATAATATGCCCACGATTTACAAATCGGAAAACTTTGCGGTTGAAGAATACTCAAAACAGAATTCGGCGACTTTCAGATTACTGCACAAGTGTGTGTAAGAATGGGATGTTAATTATTCACAAAACACCTCCGTCCTTAGGACCATCGTGCAATGCCTTTATGCCAGGTATACGAGTTATTGCCTGCATAGTTAGTATTCATTTGAAATAAGCATCAAAATTTCTTGCTTGAAAAGGTTAAAGAATATTCTCATATTAAAGCAAAATGATGTTCATTGACGTCTAGGTGTTCCGTGCACCAAAATCATGTTGTATATTGATGCCAGGTGAACCGTATAAAGCACCAAGACCACTCTCGGACAAAAACTAATTGTAGAAAACATAGTTATTTTTCATTGATAACAAAATATTTTTGAAATAAATGTTTCAAGACAAAATTAATTGGGGTAATCCTAGAGCTTATAGACTAAAGCTCGTATAACTTTTTGATAAACGCAATCACAATAATTGCGGATTCTGTAAATTCCGTGCAACTCTCGTTTAGACTCTGTATATCGCAACACGAACATCGCATGTTTTTTGGGGTTTTTTTATTACGGCGAGTATCAAGGCGTAATAAATTCTAGACTTAAGGGCTATTCATTTTTAAAACTAGTTAAATTCTGCCCAGTAGTTTCAGAGAGAAAGACATCTTAAGCACAAGTTGGCATACGAACGCACAACGGACCACAGGCCATGGCAATTGCCCTCTAGACTTTGTCCGGTTGAGCTAAAATGAAACTAAACAAAACGTTGTTCCAGCAACCAGAAATTACAATACATATTCACTAATAATATTTGGATTTCGACATATATCTCAAATTGTGGTACATGGTTCTACATAGTCCTTGTCTGTTCTCTGTACAAAAATACATCAAACCCTCCATTTATAAGTCTCGTTGATTCTGTAATGTTGGGTATTCCAGGTGGAGAACCGATATTATCACGTTTCAGGCGACAAACATCCGCTGTAATTTGGTCGAAAACTATAAGCACTCTCCCAAAACCCACTAAAACTGGATCGAATAATTACATAGCATTTCCTGAAAATAGACACATGAAAAAAATTGAGCGTGTAAGTTACATTTCCAACAAGGCTATAGCAATACCTCGGGTTTTCTCAAAAAACAGCGAAGCTAAAACAAATCATTTTAACATCCCGTATATTTGCTTCGCTGTTAAATAGATATAAACTTAACCCAGGATATCTGCGTTTGCAATGACCTCATTTCGTCGATGTATTTAACTTACATGATAAGCCGACGAAAATTACTTTATCCCTATGCCTTGTTACTGTGAAGATCAACGTGAAATTGACAAGATGAACGATTTTGGGTGATTTATGAATGAAATTGAATGGTGTCCTGTCAACTCGGCCTGTTAAAAACTCGGCCCGCGTAAAACTTGGCCTGTGTGTAACTCGGCCCGGCAACTCGGCCTTTATATAACTAGTGTTTAGTGTTTAGCACACTTATCAGATAGTTAATCAATGTGTGAAATGTACTTAAAGGAGGTGCGAGTTCACAAATGATGACTAAAATCTACGATCTTCATATTTATGATACGCATATAACTTGTCATCTTCTTTTGTGCTTAGAAAATTTGAAAAATAAATTTGAATAAAAGGTGAATTATGTATTTAATTATATCTTTTTTTTTTATCTTATATTTACACAAATGACAAATAATAGTAAAATAAGATTAGTATTATTAAAAACCCTTTTAACGAGTGATTATTTATTAATTAATATTTATCAATTATCAAAAAAGCACATAAGGTACCCAAAATATTTACATTGCATCGTCATACATAATACATAAACAGGCCGAGTTGACGGGCCGAGTTGACGGGCCGAGTTAACGGGCCGAGTTATTCACCGGCCGAGTTGACTGTGAACCAATTGAATGAGTGTGGAGCGATGTTTTGGGCGAAATTAAAGAGAGGTTATCCAGTATCACTAATTTTGTTCAAGATGAACAAAATTAGTGATATTTGTTACATCCCTTCATCCTCAAGATGAAAAAAATAGCGATATTTGTTACACCCCTTTGATAAAATATACGTACTTTTCTGTTCATGTGTCTCCGTGGAGCAACCAGCCACTTTAAAATCCACACCAGCAAATACAATCGTGGAATAATTTGATCGATTTGAATTAAATATTAGTCCTATTGAACGATTTCGAAACGTTTTCTTATGATTTCGGAGCGTATTTGATTGATTTGAGTGAGTGTTTGGAATGAATGGAGCACTGAATGAATGGTTTAGAATGACTATGATTTTGATCGGAATGAGTGTCATTTTCACGATGTTTTTAATTGAAATATTGGTGTACTATACACGCGTGAAAAAAACATAAAAATCACAACATTTTATTCAAATGATCTTATACAATCTTACCGAATTGTCTCGTACTCATCTTTGACTACTAGTGATTTAATTAGTTTGAATAGCCAGGACAATGTGTTTCTAGTACATGTACACATGTATCTTTCTGGAGAATGTGAAAACAAATTGTATAGAATAGGGTGGTTTAAAAAAAAGTTCGAAATTCTGTGTATTTACCTGTAGACTTGTGTTTGGCAGTTTCTTTTGGTCAAACAAGTTTGTCTCCTTAGTTCCTTCTATACATGCTTTATATAGATCTCTTTCTTTTCGGGCACACCAAACTTGAGATTTCATTGATAAAATACACCAGATAGTTTTCTTTTTCTTACACAGAATCCGTCACTGCAAGATCAAAAATATGTGGGTAAATCGAGTCCAAGTCATCAATCTGCGTTCAAAGCACTGTTCGTTGGGAACTTGCGAGGTTTCTGAGATGTTCACATTCTTTTCAAATTCAGCTCTTTGAATCAGTTTCTAAAAAGATAGAGATATTTATGCATTGCTATAAATACTCAATCCAATGCTTGTGTGTAATGGACATTTATTTGAAATCTCAGACAAAATAATGTAAACATATCTATCAAAAATAGTAATATAAAAAATGAAATAAGGAAACAATGTAACAAAAGAGGTGGACGGGTTGGAGGAGGAATAAAAAACCAATTGAAAACTTTCTTGCTTCGTTCCGAGCAAAATATCAATAACGGTTAGCTAGTCTGTGGTTGTCAGATCCATCAGGTGATGGACAAACTGACCAGCCATTGTCTACCTCCCAAAATGACAGGCCCAAGGGAAAAGTTATCCCGAATAAGTAAACGTAGGTGTATTTGCAGCTTAAACCTGAACCAGAATTCCCCCAACCCGTCCTACAGCAGCACTACACAAAAGATTTTATGTCGGCATAACTTGACATCTATAGCCATTCTCAACAATTTAACCCAAACCAGGGTTCGATTCCCGAGCTGGCACACTTACTTATTGTCTTACGGATGACAGGTTTAACAGAGGTCCCGTGAAACGGTGCTTCACACCGAGCAAGTTAAAGAACAATGGCGGATCTCAGCAGTACTTTAGTTTCGTAATGTTTCTTTGCCATATACTACGGTAGCGACGATAAATAAACTGAAGTGAACAAAACGCCCAGCCAGTTGAATAATAACGCAGAGCACAAGCGATTCGTATTCGGACGTTAGTTTATGATCATTTTCGGACCAGTGAAAATGTTAAGCCCTAAATACGTGAATTTAACCTATGAAAATAATATATCTCAAGAATCAGGTGCAAATTATGACAAGACAAAACAGTTTAGGCATATTAATTTTAAGATAGAGATGTATACCTTACGATCAGGGAAGAACAGCGCTAACTAACATTTGTTAACGAGGGTTTTCTTGTTTTCATTCTTATTTCATTTTGCGATTTCCATTTTGCGATTTCCATTTTGTCCAAATATTCAGAATTCTAAATCAATAACGATTTTTATTCATTATAGAGATTTTATCGACATTTTCTGGTTATATCTGTATGGTATAGCTTTGAGTCGAGTCACATTCGTTATCTAGCAACCTGTCGCCGCCGTCATAGCGCAGTTGGTAGCGCGATGGACTCTCAATCTAGAGGTCCCGGGTTCGATCCCCCACGGCGGCACTCATTCTTTCCGACTATTTGTCTCTCACCAATGGGTTGATAATCGTAGACCTATGGGAGATAGCATCTGAAGGCTAGGAAAGGATGTGATGGTTGTACTGGTGATAGAAATACCAGGAAACCATTGTTAGGTGCTCCAGCCGCCGCGATATAACTGAAATAATGTTAAAAGCAGCCTTAAACTCCATTCAATCAATCAATCAATCTAGCAACCTGTCAACCTGAAAGTGTTTTGGGTGAGATAACGATTCGCTAGAAAAAAATTAGAAGCGAGCGCTTTCGCTTTCCTGAGCGCGGGGCTCGATAGATGATTGCAAGGCAAACCTAAAAATTTATTTCTCAAAAAAACTCAATGCTGTTGTTTCTCAACTGCATTTTTGAAATCGTTCAACCTACAGTATAGAATAACCATTTTACAACTGATTGTTGTAGGTTTACTTAGCAAAACTACGGACGATCTCGTTATGTTTATTATCAACTTAATTCTTTAATCTTATACTTTTTGGAACAATCGAAGAGCGCAACTAACACTACGCACATTACGCAACTGAGTAATAGAAAAAAATCTTCTTTCGAGAAATGGCGTTAACGAATGATCATGACATAACATCGAAAATACAGCTTATTCAAGCTATAGTTACGGTGTTTTGATTATTCACTAACGCTCAAATCATGGGAAAAGGAAGCGGAGGACATGCATTTTTTGTCACAGTCCGCCTTTATCCTATATTCTATGTTTGTCGCCTTCTTCTGGGTGTGTATAAATTTCAAAATCATAGTTACGCCTATGCAAATTTAGTCTTCATTTCTTTTGTGAAGTGATCTCTAGATGATCCATCGGACATACTTTAGATAGATTTGAGATTCATGGAGCTACCTATTTGCGAGTCACAGGCTCGCAAAATCTACGTCCCTTAAAACCATATATCGTATATTTGTATGTTTCAATCCCATCTACAGAAATTCTTGATTCGCCTTATTTAGTTGATGAGTGGATAGTATTAATCGGGTACTCGAGTACCAGGGTACAAAAATTCTACTCGTCTCAGCTCTGCCTCTACAGTAGATCTTTCTTTCTCTCTCGTGACCCGGTCTATCTTCTATCCTTTTCTCCAACCCTTCCCCCTCTCTCTCCCCTCATTTGCGGGAACTACTTTTGTACCAATTACCGGTGTACTGAGGAAAACCTTTGAAGTTCACAAATTACAAACCCTTTTGTAGACTTTCTATACATCATATACCAACTTTGACTTATTTAGGTATAATTCATCATATCTTCTGTTCCAAAAATTTCTTAACCAAACAACGGAAATTTATAAATCTTTTAACTTTTGAAAGTGATTTTTAACTACGCATGTGCATATTTTGAAGAATGGATCTTTCTCCGTAATTATCAATCACACGATATTTTTTACCGTTGTGACTGTGCGTCAAGGCCACGGCAAATGTATGACTCGGCCCGGTCAACTCGGCTACAATATATGGTATATAGATATAACGATAAATTTCAATATATTTTGTGTTTTTTGTTTATCCTAGCATTATCATATTTTAAGAAAGGTGTGAAGAAATCCACAGTTTGTTAAAGTGAAATGAAAGTCCCTAAAATATCCTAACATCATACAGGTTTCCGTAACAAAGAATCAATTTCATTTGTATGCTATTCACGTGCTCAGTTGAGGGTTTACTTAAACTTAAGTCAAAAGCTGTATTACTCATGATAATCTATCCTATGATAAATGCAGAAAATATCAGTATTTTGTTATTGCCGCGTTTGCAATACGTTTAAAGATAAGATAAAATATTCTTATTCCAATTTCAAGTTTGGGTGAATTTTCAGTTGAGTACAAGTGGAGTTTACATTATACAGTTAACAGCATTGTGAAATTGACAAGGTGAATGCTTTTGGAATGATTTAGGAAAGAAATTTAATGAGTGTATGGAGCTAGTTTTGAGTGAAATTAATGGCGGGTAATCCTGTGTCACAAATTTTGTTCAGGATGACCAAGATTGGAGATATTGATTACCTCCCTTTAACAAAATATGCATACAAGTTCTATAAATAGCTTCCTACTTCTTCAAGAACCTATGAGAAGCTAACATTTTGAATTATGTCAGTGACGTCGCGATTTTTCTTTATGAAAAATTAATTTAGAATGACGTTGTTGATTCTATAGTTTTCAATGGGGGTTGAGCGTTTTTGTATGGTTTGAGTGAATGTTTGGAATGAATGGAGCGCTGAGTGAGCGATTTAGAATGGGTTTGATTGAGGTGAAAGTCGATTTCACGATGTGAATAACTGTATTAGTCTCAATCTTTATTATGTAATTTGAATCGACAAATGCAAAAATCAGTATGTATGTAATGTACGTTGTTGTATGTTACGATTCTGATAAATTAAGTGTAAAAAAATAATTAAAAAATTAGCGAAACAATTTTTGGACAGGGTTACCGAAGGAAAAAATCACAAAACAGTTTGTTAAAGTCGTCAAATAATCACTTAAGCGCATGCGTAAGCTACATGTTTGTTACATAAGTAAGTAAAGTAAGTAAGTAAGTAAATAGTTTATTATAGTGACATGTGTATACATTTGAACATATAAATACAAACATAGATAGCAAATAAAACACCCGGCCCAACGGGCCTATATGTCACCTTTTTAATGAAATATCTAAGTTCAAGTAAAATTTAATTTAATGGCGATTATTCATTCAGCGCTTAGATTACAAGATGACAAGAAATTAGAACAGTGCCTACAAAATGACTTCTGAACTTGAGGTCGCCTTTCGCGTGAGATTCGCAGTACATACGCAGTACACTCTGCGCATCTCAATCGATAGGTTCGGCTTATTACGACAACCTATTCAATATAGTCATATATTGAATGCATTAAGAAAAAAAAATCAATGAATAAATAAAAAAATAACAGCTTATATCCATAATAGGTTTAAACAACGAAATCATTTTCTGTTATTTTTAAGGAAGTGGCAAGCCGTACGGGTCCGTACGACTAGTCTTGTAGGCTAAACGTACGGACCCGTACGGCTAGCCAGTCCTCACTGGATAGGCTAGCCGTACGGGATCTTGTCAACCAATCAGAATATTTTATTTCCGATTATATACAATCTGCGGGTTCATCTATCGATTGTTCAGTGGTTATTTATCTTTTATTACGCGTTAGGAAAATGAAAGATAATCATAAAACACTAGTAAGTGCCTGTAACAACAATTATGACGGTAAAATGGTCTGTTAGCTAAGTCTTTTGCAATCAGCGACCTAATTAATTACTGTACTTTATGTCACGTTTCCCAAGTTTGTTTTTCACACCGTTTTGGAATGAAACAAACATTATTTCATTACTTTGAAAGCCCAATCGCCCAATTGTTATTAATTAGAGGCCAGTAGCAGATTTTTTACCTCAATATAACACATACCGGTTTGAACATTTTTGTTGAAAATCTTGTTTGATGTGCAAACGTGATGGGAACTTGTAATAGGATTTACTTATTTCACCGAACGGACGATAACGTGCCCAGAATAATTTCAACGTGTTACGGAAGTTTTCCGATACAAAAAGAATATTCGTGGAGGCAAAAATTCACTAGAGACGGTCGCTGAAAAAATTAAGGTAAAAATTAGACATTCTTTATATTTCCTTATTTGAAGATTGTCGTATCAATTTCAATTGAAGAAATTCTCACTTACATATGCTCAGACCTTTAGTTTGCCCATTAACACAGTCATACATGCACTGAATTGCTATTCCGACTTGCAGATTTTGGTTATTTGAATTTTTCGTATTCCGATTTTAAACTACAAACGAAAAGTCATTTAAAAAGTGTAATTTCTATAATATTCAAACGACAACGAAAATTTAAATTTCCGTCTTTCTAGCCTTTTCCCACAAAAATAACAACATTGTAAATCTCCGGTAATAAGAGTTTTGTAGAAGATCGTATTTTAAGGATTATTCAATGCAGGGACTTAGGGTCCGAATGCGACATTGCGACAATTTGATTGCCCAACGAATAATTTCCTTATCAAGGAAGATATATTTTTACGCTTTTGTCGTCCGGTAATAGACTTAAATTTTTGCACTGAACATATTTTATATACTTTTAAGCCACAAACAGACAGAAAGGAAAAATATCGAAGTAACATAAAAATTATTATTCATTCCCGTTCTGTTTTCTGATTGGTTGAAAAAACCCCGTACGGCTAGCCTGTCCAGTGAGGACTGGCTAGCCGTACGGGTCCGTACGTTTAGCCTACGAGACTAGTCGTACGGACCCGTACGGCTAGCCACTTCCTATTTTTAAAGGAAATACATTTAAGGAAGCGCTGAAAACCTTATCCGGCGAAACTAAATATAAGATTTCTCCCACTTTAGTTAACTTTTGATTTTTTCGTAAAGTGGGGGAAATATTTCAACTTCATAATTTTCATATGCTATAGAAACAAGAAAATCCATCGGTGATATAGAAATAGAAATATCTGTTTTTAAAACATAAATGGGGACCACTTATTTCTACCTTTTCCAAATATATTACATACCTCATGATAGGAATGATAAACACAACAAATGTGTAGATTATTTTATTGTCTAATCGTCGTAGAAGCAAATATAAAAAGAAATAAAATATGTACATGTTCAAGAAAATTTACGGACATTAAAGCAATCAAACTTCTTTATTTATCTACTCAGTCAATGTGAATAATTGCATAGTATATATCAAACAAATAATTAAATTAATCCGGTTTATAAATTAAAAATATTTTCCATTCATGTTCAATCAACTTAAAACATGAACGAAAATAAACTTTCAACATATATATGTAAATAAATTATATTTATATAATTATTGAAATTCTGATTGAATTAATCACCTTTCATTGATATATAATCAAATACATGAAATACGAAGATAATTGGTGTGTGTATTTGATTAATTTAAGAATATTCAATAATTCAAATCGATTGCCAATCTATTGAATTAAAAAATGCAGATGTTTTATGATTTTTTTATAAAAGAACAAATTGACTATTATTCCTTATTCCATAAATAATGAAATATAATATATTTCATATTGGACTTTCGGGAATGCTTAAGTAAAAAAAATATTTTATTGTACACAAAAGTAACTTATATAATGCAATAAAGTTGTATTACTATATAATATATATTGGGGCCGAGTTAACCGGGCCGAGTTGACTGGTAACCCGGCAGAAAAGGTCAGTAAAATTAACAACGGACTCCGTTGTGGCTCGGAAATATCCGTAAACATGTCGAATACTGGCGAAAGAGAGGTCAAGGTCAAATAAATCAAAATAAACACACGTGCATTTGATTTGTGTCAACATTTATGACTGAATTTGAAAGATTTACGAGATGTCATCAGTTTTACTTGCTGGGGAATATTTATCTGGACGATTTTCGTTTTTATCAGCTCTGAAATTTGGTCAAAATTGCCAGTGGGCTCATGGTAAATGGATATGACTTTTTTATATAGGTTTCTCTGTGGGTGGGGTTATCATGGTGGTAAACTTATATATCGAATATTTTCAACTACCACCAGTGATTGATGTATAATGTTTAAGATGTGAGGACACCAATTAAGGTAGATTGTCAAACTAAAACCTTTTTCTAACAAAGTTATTTGAACATTCATAAAACATCTGTCAAAATCCAAACTTCTTATATTTCCGCGAATCTGAAATTAAGCAGTCCTTTATACACCGGCCTTAAAATTTAAGTCATAAGTCACATAATCATCTCTCATTGTGGTATGGAAAAAATAGATACAATTTATCTTTATTTTAAGATTTACGGTTTTCTGACACAACACAAGTATGGTTGATATGCCTAAAGCCGTGGGTTGTCTTTTATCCGTGGCTATTAAAAAATGTTGAACGAAGATAAGAAACATTAAATTCCTTCACATTTTATTCTGAGAAAGTATAATTCATTATGTTTTGATCAAACTTGCTTTGAAAAATGAGATTGGTTTATCAAAATTTAACATAATCGATCTTTTACTTTAAATTTTTCAGAATTCCTGAATTTAAAAATGGTAGTCTTCTAAAAAGAATGGATTCAAGTATTTATTTACATTTTTCAAAGTCCAAGTTTAAGGACGAGGCTCAAGACATACTATGCATGTGTAGCATCCAATTTCTTTAGGTGTCATTCCAGTATTGTTCTAAATTTAACATACTTTCTTGACAGGCCACGGATAAAGGAAAACCAAGTTTTTCATATATTATGTATAGTTCCTTAACATAATATTCGATTATTCCTAAAGCAAGGAAGTCACACATAAGTAGACTGTGTCAAAACAAATACAAAATGAGCAAGTTATTTTCAAGCTATGAAATTCTTTGTTTTGATGACGTCATCACAGTTGTCTAGAGCTATTTTTAGAAATACCCACGGAATTAGGCAAATATAGCATACTTAGAAATAAGGAATTATAGAGTATTTTAAAGTTTTACAGATTATATGTGATTTATGGTAATTCAAAATTAATTTCTTTTATTGATGTACATTATTCTAGATCTTTTATCAAAATATTGTGAAAATGTTACTGAAATTACAGTATGTAACTCTAATTGACAACTCTCAGAAATATGGTCACTCACGGAAATAGGGTACAACAGGATGTCCCTCCTTTGATAATCTGAACAGCATATCGTAGAAAGGAAAACATGATTATACTGCAAAGAAAGTTCTAGCATTTTCATTGCTTAATGCAGACCGGACAAACTATCTATGGCCGCTCCCATATAACTTCTAATGTTTCCCTAAGACGCCTCACTTCGCTGATAACATGACCCAAGTATACACATTAAGCTACAGTTAAAAAGCATGTCAGTTAATAATGTGTGAATAAAAAAAATGATATAGATGTCAATGAATACCTTAAAATTTACAAATATGTCCATATTAAGTGCCAACTTTCTCGCAGCTCCTGCCAAGAACCGCTTTCATATCACAACATCGCGGAATGAATTAGTGTGACGTCACAACTACATATGACATCACTTTGTACATGTTTTCTTTTCATAAGGATTATTTGTTGTTTAAAAGAATTCAGTTTATACCAAGGCCTTAAAAAGGCAATAGAGATATTTAGCCCTAAAACTTTGAAGTATAATAAATTCGTAATACGGTTTCTTGCCTGGGTATATGGCAATTTATTCCTGGCAGTGAAAATGATGTCAACCCTCGCCTACAGCTCGGGTGACATCATTTTTTCCAGTAGGGAATAAATCGTCATATACCCTGGCAAGAAACCGTATAACTAATATTATTGCAGCTCGATTTCTCAGTCATTATAAACATATTTGCTTTAGCCAATTGATGCACCTGAACAGTCATCCCCAATATTGGGTTTCTCAAGTTTTAATCAAACAATGTCAAAATATAAAAGACCTACATGTTCTGTGTTCATCAAAACTGATTTTACAATCACCAATGCTTTCATCTCTCTTGTAAACTGAAGAAATGTTCAAGGCATTTTGTTGCTAATTGATTTCTCAAACATTGTCTCATCGAGACAAATTAAATGAGTAGCCACAACATAGGGTTTCAATGGCAAATAAAAGATTTAAGACTGGCTTTACACCCCCTGACCTGTTCCCATGCTGGCTATAATATCACAGAATTTCCACTTGCATTTAGTGAGTGTTTCCAATGCAGGGAAAAAGACTAGCCGGGGTCCAGCCGCCCATGGCCCTAAATTTAAGGCTGGGCAACTAGATTTTTTGCTTGTCTGTCTTCAAAACAATGCGAGGTATTGTTACAGCCTGGATTTCTTCGTTGTTGTTGTCATCATTGTCGTTGAACAAAAACTTTGATTTTTAGCTCACCTGAGCACATCGTGCTCAAGGTAAGCTTTTGTGATCATTCAATGTCCATTGTGCGGTGTGCGTCGTCCGTCGTGCATCGTCCGTCGTCTGTCGTCATGCGTCAACAATTAAAGTGTTTACACTCTAGAGGCCACAAATATGATCCAATCTTTATAAAACTTGGTCAGAATGTTGGTCAGGTCACAAGGATGAAACCTATTGAAAATGAAAAGGATCCATGCCAAATCACAGGAAAAGGGGCCTTAAAGACAATTTTCTTGTTTACACGCTAAAGGCCACAAATATGGCCCGATCTTCATGAAACTTGGTCAGAATGTTGGCTAGGTCACAAGGATGAACCCTATTGAAATTAGGAAGGATTCATGCCATATCACGGGAAAAGGGGCATTAATGACAATTTTCTTGTTTACACGCTAGAGGCCACAAATATGGCCCAATCTTCATGAAACTTGGTCAGAATGTTGGCTAGGTCACAAGGATGAACCCTATTGAAATTAGGAAGGATTCATGCCATATCATGGGAAAAGGGACCTTAATGACAATTTTCTTGTTTATACTCTAGAGGCCACAAATTTGGCCCAATCTTCATGAAACTTGGTCAGAATGTTTGCCAAGTCACAAGGATAAACCCTATTGAAAATGGGAAGGATCCATACAATATCACAGGAAAAAGGGCCTTAATGAAAATTTTCTTGTTTATACTCTAGAGACCACAAATGTGGTTCAATCTTCATGAAACTTGGTTAGAAAGTTTGTCAAGTCACAAGGATGAAGCCTGTTGAAAGTTGGAAGGATTCATGCCATATCACGGGAAAAGGGGGCTTTATGACGATTTTCTTGTTTATGCTCTAGAAGCCACAAATATGGCAAAATCTTCATGAATTCTTGTCAGATTGTTGGCCTGAAAATGGGAAGGATCCATGCCATATCATGGGAAAAGGGGACATAATGACAATTTTCTTGTTTACACTCTAGAGACCACATATATGGCCCAATCTTTATGAAACTTGGTCAGAATGTCGGTCAGGTCTCAAGGATGAACCCTATGCCAGATCACAGGAGAAGGGATCTTAATGATAATTTTCTTGTTATAACTCTAAGCCACAATTTTGGCCAAAACTTCATGAAACAAAAAGGTTTTTATGTAGAAATTATCTTCTTTATGACATCTGCCTATTTTATTGGTTTGAACACCCAGGGGTCAAAAAGATTCAGGTGAGGGATCTAGGACCATCTTGGTCCTCTTGTTTGTGATAACTTTTGAAAAGTGATAGGGCCTTCATTTTTTACTTGATTATTGCCTCAGATTTATAAGGCCTTTCTCTTGTTACCTAGTTCAAGGTCATCAGTCAAGGTCATTTCTCAAGGTCAAATGTTTGAAAAAAAAATCAAACTTTAACATTGGCTATAACTTTTTAATGGTAAGTGATAGGGCCTTCACATTTCACATGATGATTGCCTGATTTTCTCTTGGTACTAAGCTCAAGATCATTTTCAAAGGTCCTTTTTGTGAAAAGATAAAACTTTAATATTGGTCATAACTTTTAAATGGTAAGAGATAGGGCCTTCATATTTCACATGATGCTTGTCTGGGACAAAGCCTTTCTGTTAGTCCAAGTTCAAGGGTATCAGTCAGGGTAAAGGTCAATTTTCATGGTCAATATTTGCCATAATTTATGAATGGTAGGTTATTTGGGACTACATATTTCACATGATTATCGCCTTGGACAAGGCCTTTCTGTTGGTACCGAAATCAAGGTCATCAGTCAAGGTCATTTTTTAAGCTGAAATATTTGTAGTTAAAACTAATTTTAGCAGTAACTTTAGATTGGTAATTCATAGAGCCTTGAAATTTCACTTTTGCATTGGGTGTGACAAGACTGTCATGTGCATAACAATGTCAAGGTTATGGTCAAGGTCATTCAGAGAAAGTCACTCATTAATAACAAAAACATTTCAAAGTTTGCTTTAACTTTTGATTGGTAATGGCACTACTTGTTGAAAAGTGGTCTCTAGAAGGATTTTGTGAAAATAATGTTTTTTTTTCACCATCCAGCAGTTCACAGCCGAGCGTAGGCACCATAGGTGGTGCTCTTGTTTGGGAAAATGTCATATCTCTAATGTTAATTATTGACTTTCAGAAATCTGGGCCCTTAAGCTCAGATTGTTATTCATTTTCCCTGCAATAAAATTCAAACCTAAATGATGTTTTTGTTTATTTCAGGCCTTTGTAGATACTGTACCTCTAATCAGGAATGGTCGACACTTGACACAGTCAGGAGGAAAGAACAATCTCCAAAAAAAAGTAAGTTTTTAGCTCACCTTAGTACATCGTGCTCTAGGTGAGCTTTTGTGATCTTTGAATGTCCGTCATCCATTGTGTGTTGTCTGTCGTGTGTGGTCCAGCGTTAACAATTTAAGTGCTTACACTCTAGAGGCCACAAATATAATCCAATCTTCATGAAACTTTGTCAGAATAAGCCAGGTCAAAAGGATGAACCCTATTGAAAATGGGAAGGACCCATGCCATATCACGGGAACAGGAGCATTACTGACAGTTTTCTTGTTTACACTCTAGAGGCCACAAATATGGCCCAATCTTCATGAAACTTGGTCAGAATGTTGGCCAAGTCACAAGGATGAACCTTATTGAAAATGGGAAGGATCCATGCCATGTCACGGGAAAAGGGGCCTTAATGACATCTTTTCTTGTTAACCCTCTAGAGGCCATAATTTTGGCCCAAACTTCATGAAATTTGGTCAGAATGTTGGTCAGGTCACAAGGATGAACCCTATTGAAAATGGGAAAGATCCAGGGATTATTCTGGGTCAGAGTTTCATGTGCAAAAAATCTCATTCAGTCTGAAATTATGAGAAATACTCAGTTTTCAATGGCAAATTGAACCAAATCCCTTTGTTTGAAATATATTTTGCTATGAGATTTTTCTCTAATTTTGCCAATTTGAATGAGATTTCTGGTAGAAAAATGAGAGAATTTGCACAGATTTTGTGCCAATCCAGATTAGACTAAGGTAGCACATATGGCTCTTATTTGTGGTATTGTAAGTCTTGGCCAACCTGTTGGAGGGGGTAGGGGGTAGGACTCAATTTATAAACTGAAGAGCTACAGATAGAGGGGGTATTTTCGTTTTCAAATTTAAATATTTCATTAGTCCTTAATTAAATCCTATGTTGTTGGTACTCATTTGAAATGTCTCATCGAGACAATTCAAATAAGTACCCACAACATAGGGTTTTGTTGTGAAATAAAGATTTTAGACTGGTATTACACCCTCCCATCTGGACCCCTGATAAACATAATCAGACAGTAATTTGTGGGTTCGGTGCACCACTGTAGTAAGTTTATATACAATGTATATACACTTACTACAGTGTTGCACGGAACCCTCGATATCTCATATTATGTATGGAGCATTTGTTGATAGTGCTGCATTTTAATTGCTACAATCACTCCATGGATGTCTAATTAAAGACAGTCTGAGATTGAAAGGTGGGTTAGGTAAATGAACAATTGAGTTCATACCCCTATAAATAAAGATAATAGACATATTGCTCTACTGTCAAGGTCATTGACAAGATGAAGGTCATTATTGAAGTACCGGTAAATCAGGGCAGAAAGATATGCCTGATATGAGACTTGAACCCATGACACCCGTAACACTAGCACAGTGCTCTACCAATTGTGCTGACTGGGCACCTGGTCATGAGCCAACCCATAGATCACTACACTTATCAAAGGAAAATCATGAACATTGGCAAAACTTAAAAAAAAAACAACACTAGACATTTCTTTTTGAATTTTAGGATACATACAAGAATCATACATGTTTTTGGCCCATAATGGTAAATTTCCTAAAGTTAAAAAGATGGCCCTAAAAGGCATCAATTTAATCAATATGTTTGATCAGAAATTGGGTACTAAATGTGTATTTCATAATTGTGTTTATTGGAAGACTTATGTATACTAAGCAACACTAGAAAAATACACTACAAAAAATCTTGGATTTTTCGAGTTCTACTCTCCTATACAGATATAATACATACTTAAAGTGTCTTGTGTATGTCAAAAAAAACTAACAAGGTTGGGGGAATTGATAATTGTTGAGGCTCTCTTGAGACAATTATCAATTCCATCAACCTCTTTTAGATTTTTTTCCATACAATACACAAAGTATGTATTATATTTATCTTGTAACCTTAATTGCCTTGTTTTCGTCAATGTTTCTAACACAAAGGCAAGTTTCTAAAAATAACTGCATTAATGTCATTGTTATCCTCCGGTGTTTTTGGCAAGGGGGATATAGTAATGGTCTCCATCCATTGTTTCGTCTTCCTGTCATTCCGCACTCTGTCACTAAACTTGTCCGGAGCATATTTCCTAAAACATAATAGCTATCAACTTGAAATTTTAAAGGTGGATAGATCTCATGGAGGAGAAGCGCAGTGCACAAGAACTACAAATCTTGCTTTCATAATTGTGGAGTTATTGCCCTTTGTTAATTTTAATACATAGATTTTTTTCAGGAGGGTATCTCCTTAAGTATAAATACTACAAACTTGTAGCTTTATAGGTGGATAGATCTCATAAAGGAGAAATGCAGTGCTTAAGAACTACAACTCTTGCTTGCACAATTTTGGAGTTATTACCCTTTGTTTTTAGCTCACCTGAGCACATCATGCTCAAGGTGAGCTTTTGTGATCATTGAATGTCTGTCGTGCATCGTGTGTTGTCTGTCGTCCGACGTCAACAATTTAAGTGTTTACACTCTAGAGGCCACAAAAATGATCCAATCTTCATGAAACTTGGTCAGAATGATTGTCAGGTCAAAAGGATGAATCCTATAAAAAATTGGAAGGATCCATGCCATATCAAGGGAAAAGTAGCATTATAGACAAATTTCTTGTTTACACTCTAGAGTCCACAAATATTGTGCAATCATCATGAAACTTGGTGAGAATGTTTGTCAGGTCACGAGGATGAATCCTATCCAAAATGGGAAGGATCCATGCCATATCACAGGAAAAGGGGCCTTAATGAAAATTTTCTTGTTTACACTCTAGAGACCACAAATATGGTCCAATCTTGAAGAACCTTGGTCAGAATGTTGGTCAGGTCACAAAGATCATCCCTATTGAAAATGGGAAGGATCCATGCCATATCACAGGAAAATGGGCCTTAATGAAAATTTTCTTGTTAACGCTCTAGAGGCCACAAATATGGTCCAATCTTAATGAAACTTGGTCAAAATGTTGGCCAAGTCACAAGGATAAACCCTATTGAAAATGGGAAGGATTGATGCCATATCACGGGGAAAGGGGTCCTAATGACAATTTTCTTGTTGTACTCTTGAGGCCACAAATATGAGCCAATCTTAATGAAACTTGGTCAGAATGTTTACCAAGTCACAGGGATGAACCCTATTGAAAATAGAAAGGATCCATGCCATATCGTGGGAAAAGGGACCTTAATTACAATTATCTTGTTTATGCTCTAGAGGCTACAAATTTTGACCAATCTTCATGAAACTTGGTTAAAATTTTGGTCAGATCACAAAGATGAATCCTTTCGTAAATGATTAACTTGTTAATTAACTTGTTTACACTCTTAAGGCCACATATATTGCCCAATCTTCATGAAACTTGGTCAGAATGTTGGGCAGGTCACAAGGATGATCCCTATCGATAATAGGAAAGATCCATGCCATGTCATGGGAAAAGGGGCCTTAATGATACTCTTTTTTGTTATAAGTCTAGAGGCTAGATTTTGGCCCAAACTTCATGAGACTTGGTTTTGTATTGAAATTATTTCCTTTATGACATCTGCCTATTTAATTGATGTGATTTCCAAGGGGTCAAACAGACTCAGGTGAGCGATCTAGGACCATCTTGGTCCTCTTGTTTAGATACACATGTACTTAGATTTTGTCTGAACATATCTCCTCAAGTATAATTGCTATCAACTTGAATCTTTATAGGTTGATATATCTCATAGAGGAGAAGTGTAATGCACAAGAACTACAACTTTTGCTTGCATATCTGTGGAGTTATTGCCCTTTGTTATTTTAAGTCTTCAGATTTTGGCCGGAGTATATCTCTTAAAACATATTGGCTATTAAATTATAACTTTGTAGGCGGATAGATCATATGGAGGAGAAGTGCAGTGCACAAGAATTACAACTCCTGCTTGCATGAATTTGGAGTTATTGCCCTTTGTTATTTTTAATACTTAGATTTTGTCTGGAGCATATCTCCTAAAGAATAAAAGCTATCATCTTACAAGAACTATAACTCTTACATATTGCTCTTTTTGAAGAGAAGTGCAGTGCATAATAACTTTAACTTTTGCCTGCAAAATTTTCCAGTTGTTGCTCTTTTTTATTTTAAAGACTTAGATTTTGTAGGGGGCATATCTCTTAAAGTACAAAAGAATTCTTAATCTAGTAGGCTTCAGTTTACTATCAAGCTTTGATGGTGGGGGATAGACTGGTGACAGTCTCATAAATAGAGGAATATATAAAAGGTGATTTCAAGATAGAAGTAATGTTTAATGTCTACAAGCCTGATTTAAGATCCAGAGTTTCAGATAACATTAACTCAATACAGGTTTGTTGTTGGTTTTTGGTTTAAAGTAGTTATGTACCTTGTTAATTAACAAATCTTAACTCTGGGACTGAATGCCAGACTAGGCGGAGGATGGCCATGTCCACCATGGCTCTTGCTCTTAAAATATCCATGTGATATCATAGAAAATGTCATATGGGATGTTATCACACAGATATTTGTATAGATTTACGATAAAATATATTACAAATTACAATATGATTCAATCTGTGTATGAATACTTAAGAACAAGGTTACAACTTTTATGTTAATGTGCTGTTAAGAAGTTAACAAAAGTTTTTGCAACAAAAGATATATTCAACTAAAGAAGGAAACTGTCTTTGGTTTTAATTTTCTAGTGACGCTGAGTATATTTATTTTGTAAAGGAAAACCTGCAGAAATTTACAAAGCAATACAAAGAGAGAGAAAACTGCAGCAGATGAATGATGAAGAGCCTACACCTAAAGCAAAAGCAAGAAAAAGACATAAACCTTTGCAATGGTCTAGAGAAGAACTTAAAATCCTTGAGGAAATACAGACCAACTGGTTAAACAGTGTGCGGCTAAAACATTCCAAGCAGGAGAGTCCTCAAACGGAAATCAAAGCAGACAACAGGGACAAATTTGAACATCAGTATGACAAAGAAAAAAATGATGATTTAGAACAGTCAGATGACGTGAATTGGGATTTCCAAGATGAGGTTTTAGCTAAATTACGAACAGAAAAAAATATTCAGTGGGCTGATTTTAGACCAAGTGGAAATAAAGCAAAATTCAACACTGAAAATCAAATAGAAGTCATCCGAACACCAAATGTGGAGCCTAACAAGCAAACTGAACAAAAATCAGAACCTGTCTACGGTCTGAGAAAAAAGTTTGATCATAATCCTCAACTTTTGTCCTCAAGAAGTTGGCTGGAGAAATTGAGAGCAAGTAAAGGAATGTTCAAACCTTTGAAAACCAATCCCAGTTTTCAGGAAAACGAAATTCCTGAAATGTTCCAGCTCTTTACTGGTCAACCCAAACTTCCGTCAGAATATCTTACTCCAACTAACACTGAATTATCAAAAACTGATAAACTGTTTGACTATTTAGAAACAGATGATTTAACCAACAAAAATGGTTCAACAAATGTACACAAATTCGATGTTTGGAACAGACAAAATGCTGGGGAACTGGACTTTGGTGAATCAAGTGAAAACCAAGGTAATGTGTTTTTATGTTTTATGAAAAAGACTGAAAAGACATAAGTTTGTTTTTTTCAAATCAGAAAATGCATACTAAATAAAAACTCACTGACCATGTTATATATAGCTCCTAGGTGTGTTTATTAGGAGAAGTATACTACTTTGAAAAGAAAGTAAAGGTAAGGAATTAAATTACTCAATAATTATACCCCCATCTATGAAGTTGAGGGGTGTTTACTGGATTTGCCATGGCCGTCCGTTTTTCCATCCATCTGTCTGTAGACTCAACTTTGTCCGGAAGTTTTCTCAAAGACTATTATAGCTACATTTTTGCAATTTTTTACATAATGTGTATCTGCATATGAAGTTGTGCACCTGTAATTTTGAAGTCTCTACTCTTGTTGGTTGCTGAATTATCTCCCCTTGAACATGTAATTTTCACTAAAATATTGTTTAGGGAGCATTTCTCCTACACTCTTTCATGTATTGATTTGAAATTTTTACACAATGTGTATCAGCTTATGAAGTTGTGTACCTGCAATTTTGGAGCCCCTATTCTCAAATAATTGCTGAACCATCTACCCTTGAACTTGCAAATTTCACTAAATTATTGTTGTCCGGAGCATTTCTCCTATACTATGGTATATCCTTACTTGAAATTAATACATGTGTATCTGCATTTGAAGTTGTGCACTTGCAATTTTGAAGTCCCTACTATTATTTGTTGCTTAATTATCTCCCTTTTAACTTAATAAATTTGGATTTTTTGCCATTACCTGGAGCATTTTTCCTACATGATTGTTGCTACTATTATGCTCACGCGATAAGCGCGATATTGTATATAAACACTGGATCAATCCATGTTATTGAAAACAGTGTTCATGTCGATTGGCTGTGTTTATTATACTGAAAAAACATGCAGTAGTTTATCGGAGTGGCGTAGTCGAGTGGATAAGGACGACAGAATTTTGACCCAGCGGACCGAGTTCAATTCTGCATTGCGACATAAAAATTAACTTTTTCAATTTATACATTTAATGGCATATTTTTTTTTTTTTTTTAAAAATGTTAAATGTTGTGCTAGTTTTGAAAATTCTTCAAAGGCTTTTTGTATTCTTTGGATTGAATAGATATATACTATAATTACTTCACCGCGGGGATGGATATAAAGGCCACTTTAGATAGAGCTTGAAACTGCAATTTGACTATTCGAAGATTCCAAATTATAAAGATTTCACGCTGATAAACCGAATGCAATAGCCAAAACAATTGTAGACCAAAGGCGATTGTTTCATGATTCGATATTTCATCGCATAGAATCGATAAAGGTTTCTCCGAACGGTATAATCCTGTATGTTTAATCCTATGATACATATCTAAAATATAAAGAAACACATAGAAAAGAAATTTATCTGCGTGTATTTGATGATGTAAAAAGTTTAATTTTTTCGAATAAAACCAACAATAACAAAATGTGCCGATGACAGGATACGAACCGGGAGCGTTTTGGTAACAATCAGTCGATAGTCTAGCATGCGTATCCACTGAGCCATCGCAGTCATTCACATACGTCACGGTATTTTAATTATATTATATCAGGTTCTGTACAGGAAGTTAACATATTCGATAAGTAACCTGCACTACCTATAGAAAATATCGATACAACCGTCTAAATGTTAACCTTATCGCGTGCAATTTATACCTTGATTTTTATAGACAATGTAATTTTCACGGTTAACTAGTGTTAAGGAATTTTGTATGACCCTATAGTCCGTTTGACTTCTATATGGACCAACATTTCGCTGAAAATCTCAGAAATTAATTAATGAAACACATATTTTTCTTGCCATATCATTTTTTCCAGCTAATACCATGACGAATTTTGTTTTTCAGAATTTTTGAATGTAAAATAATGATTTTGTCCGTCCGTCTACATGTTAACTTTCAGCATTTCATATCTACTTGTTACTGTATTAAACGGAACAGCGAATTGTAATACCAAAAATAGTACTGATTTGCATAGGGGCCGAGTCAAAAGAGTAAGATTTTAAATGAATTGTATTACTATAAAATCGAGTTTTTCAATATAATTAAGTATGTCTAAGATTTTTGCTACCGTTGGATATCAAATCTGTGTATATTCTCTCTTTCTTCAGAAACTGTTTGACCAGATAATTGATTATTGATTTTATTCATTCTGAGATGAACCCTATATTTACATGTTAAGACCAATCAAAAAGCTTTATTAAACGAAGTAGTTGGGAATTTCACGAGGAAAACTTGATGAAAAGGCGAGTACTAACGGTAAAAATCACGTGTTATTTAAGTTTAAGATGGCATGACCATCGATAAGCTAATTAGCATGTCCAAATAAGGAACAATTGACATTTCATCTGTCAAAAGTTTAGTATAAAACCACGTGTTTTTACTATTTATGTTGACATTTTCTTACTATTGAACAGCCTCCATCACCCCTCTAATTTAAGAATGGATAATGCGAAAATATTAACATTAACTAGATAGACAAAGTCATTATTTTAAAACCATTTTATTTTCAAAAAATATTTTTTTGAATGGTATTAAGGTGAAATTAAGATTTTACTACATACAAATCCTTTATTCAAACGCAATTTTATGTAATTGATGGAAAGGTTGGTCCATATAGCAGTCAAACGGACTATACTTATAAAGGCTGCTTTAATTTTTCCCCTTTAATGTGTCAATTTGTACATTACTTTTATTGTCTGGAGCATTTTACGTACAATAATGCACATAGTAGTTGCCAAATTATCTCCCTTGAACTTCTTAATTTTACCCAATTTTTGTTATCATGTACAAATAGATCATGTACTGAAAGCACTTATACTGGGAAATAGCCCCGGTAGGACAGAGCCCTGGTTGGGGTATCAGTCCGCTTTGCGATAGTTCTAGTATTATTTGGCATGACAAGGGTTGAAAGAAGACATTTCAGACTTTGTTTCTAAATAAATCCTTATCCTTTTTAATTGGATAATCTTTTGAGACATTTCATCCTTTCAGACTTAAGTTTTCCCAATCAAAATTAGGTGGAAAATAGACAGTGTATGCCAAGATCAGACTGCATATCTATGTAGGCTTTGCTTAGTCAATTATGCTTACAAAAGCTTAGTGACTGAAGTAAAATACATCAAAAAGGGTAAAAATAAACTTATGTTAATTTGAAATATGTGAGGAATTACCAAAAAATCTAAGAACTAGTCGTGGAATCGGTGCAAGACTGTAGTAAGTGTATATACATTGTATATACACTTACTACAGTCTTGCACCAAACCATTGTAGTGTTCCCTGTTCAGACTCGTGTCTGGTAATCCTGAGGGTCGTCGTCTTAAGCTGTGCAGCTACGATGTATATGATGTCATATAAACCTAGAAAATGGCCGCTAAACCTAAAAGCAAAACAACCCATTATTTCAAACTCAAAAATTTGATCATTGAAACATTTCTAACAGGAAAGTCCATGACTTTAATTAAAAATAAATATTAACTTTAACAGTTTTACAGGCATTAAAGTAGGGTTATTTCCCTATGCGTTGATAAAACAAGACAGTGCCTCTGTTCATCATCTGATTGTGTAATTTCTGTGACATGTTGTTCTAGATAAAATGACTTTTACATTGTAAAAATGGTAAATGAGTTCAGTTGTAGATTTTTTTGTGAGTGTGTACATTGTGATATCTTTACACAAATTTTGTACTTGAGTTTCTTAACTGCGCTCGATTAGCCAACAACACTGTACCTGATAATATTTTTGGCTCACCTGAGTACATCGTACTCAAGGTGAGCTTTTGTGATCATTGAATGTCCCTCGTCCATGGTCTGTCGTCTGTCATGCGTCGTCAGGCATCAACAATTTAAGTGTTTACACTCTAAAGGCCACAAATATGAACCAATCATCAAGAAACTTGGTCAGAATAATTGTCAGATCACAAGGATGAACCCTATTTAAAATGGGAAGGATCCTAGCCATATCACGGGAAAAGGGGCCTAAATGAAAATTGTCTTGTTTACATTCTAGAAGCCACAAATATGGTCCAATCCTTATGAAACTTGGTCAGAGTAATTGTCAGGTCACAAGGATGAACCCTATTGAAAATGGAAAGGATCTGTGTCATATTACAGGAAAAGGGGCCTAAATGATATTTTTTTCTTTACGCTCTAGAGGCCACAAATATGAACCAATCATCATGAAACTTGGCCAGAATGATTGTCAAGTCACAAGGATCAACCCTATCGAAAATGGGAAGGATCCTAGCCATATCATGGGAAAAGGGGCCTAAATGAAAATTGTCTTGTTTACATTCTAGAAGCCACAAATATGGTCCAATCTTCATGAAACTTGGTCAGAATGATTGTCATGTCACAAGGATGAACCCTATGGAAAATGGGCAGGATACATATCAAATCACAAGAAATGGGGCCTTAATGACAATTTTCTTGTTTAAGCTCAATAGGCCACAAATATCTTAATGAAACTTGGTCTGAATGTTTGTCAAGTCACAAGGATGAATCCTTTTGAAAATTGGAAGGATCTGTGTCATATCATGGGAAAAGGAGCTTTCATGATAATTTTCTTATTACACTCTATAGAGACCAAAAGCCTTAAAAGTACAAGTAGGACTTCTGCTGGAAAATTTGATACTAGTTAATTTAGACAAAGATACACAGGTGAGCAATATAGGACCATGATGGTCCTCTTGTTTCTTAATTAATACAGGTTTAGAGGAGGTGTGGAAGCCATTTCTAGGACATCAAGAGATTGACAAGAAGGGCTATAGCATTCGAATAAGGGATGAGGAACAGCGCTATCTTTGTCACATTTTACAACAAAATTCTACTCCAGTTGGTTTAAAAACTGAAACATTGGAAGACGGAATTGATATAGAAAACGAAGGAGAGGGAGATAAAGTAAGTGATAAGTCAGTTGTTAACCCATGTCATGCTTAATAAATTTTGGCTAAAAATTTTCATCAAAAGCATAGGGCAAAAAGCACTGAAAGTACCAACTGTAGATCCATTTTTTTTTTAAAAAAATTAATATATTGTCAATTCTGGTTTGAAAGTGAGAAACAGGTGGTGTAGACTCACATCAGACTGCACATATGTGCAGGCTGATGTTTGTCTATAGCTCCTGTCAAAGCAGGAATATTCCGGGTTCAGCATGACAAGGGTTAATCAATACTGCATTCAGGAAAGGAAAGCACAATTCGATGACACAGCGCAAAACAGTTGTAACTCCCTATATGTTTATAGGGAGTTACAACCGTTTCGCGCTGAGTCCTCGACATGTGACCGCTAGACCTTCCTGTTTTCCTACCCTGAACATTGTGCTTGCCTGGGGCATTTGTAATAATTGGGAGCAACATGATGAGGGGACTTGCTTAGAAAACAATGATGTTTGATAACTTGACCATTATCAGTTTTTAGCTCCACTGACCAAAGGTCAATAAAGCAATAGAGGAGGTATGTTCGGCTGTTTGTTTCTGTGTCTGTCAGCTTTTTCTTGTTTACTCTATGTAGTCCACAAATAATGTCAGATTCTCTTAGAAATTCCGCAGGATGATTGTAGAAAATGGAAGGAAAAAGGGTCTTTAGAATATCAATAAATTCAACATTGTTTATGTCCTCAAATATTATTGGATTCTCACTTTCACAAAATGATTGAGGGGGTCATAATGATGGTTGCATAAGAAAATAGGGATGATTCCTCAGAAAACAGGAAAAGGGGTATTATGGATTCCCTTAGTGCTAACATAAGTTTAAGTCCACTAATAGTATCAGATTCTCATAAGACTTTCATAGATTAATCAAGGATCATAGGGATTTTTAGCATTCAAAAATGGAGACGATCTGTTAGAAAACATATTTTTAGAAAGTCTTTTTAGTGTGTTCAGGTTAATTTGCTTGCTAGAAAACTGTTTGTGGCAACCCTTTTCATATCCTTGATACAGAATAGTATTAGCACAGTCAGGGATCTGGGGCCTGTTTAACTAAAGATCTTACAATCATTTTTTTGTGCAAGTAGAAATGGTCATGAATAATCTAAAAAGTGTGTCATTTCTTATATGGGTTTATATGACATCACAATCACCAAGACAACATTGAGAAAAGCAATATTAAAGAAAAATTCAAATTTTGCAGTTTTGTCATCAAATTTCCTTATGCACAAAACATCTCCATAGACAATTGGAAAGCAATAAGAATTCTTTTTTCTTCAAGCCCATTGGCCAAAATAACACCAGAAGCCGAATTGATCGAAAAATGACTGAAAATTTCACTCTTACAGAAAAGTTTATAGAAAAGTTTGAGCTATATTCAAAAAGGAAAAGAAAAAGACTAAAAATTATTGATTTCCTATTCCACTTTCAGGCATCTGAGTCAAAATTTCCTTAAACTTTGCATACTTGGGTCGAAATATTTACATGTGTGACCAGTCATGCAAAAAGGGACCATCTGGGTAGTGTGAAAAGTGGTGACCCTAGTCAGACTGCGCGGACTGCGCAGTCTGACAAGGGTAGAAACTTTTCGAAATGTGCTTATTTTCTGAATCTAAAATGATCAATCTAAGTTCCAGTGAAAAGGGATTTGAAATGCAACCCTTGGTTGAACTCTGCTGGACCCAATCTCTTTTTCAAATATTCATTTTACAGAGTTCCCAGATGGTCCCTTATTGCCTGACGGGTCACATATATATTTACATGGATAGTTTCCTTAATTGTCTCGTTTTATTTCCACGACAGTGCCATCAAAAATGTCCACCTCCAGTACTTTCAGTGCTTTGATCTTATTCCATTTTCTATTTCAGGCATTAGAAACAAAAGGTGCTAATATCAGGAGGAAACTTGGTCAACAGTATATGACAAGTTATATAGAGGTGTCCACTTTTACTGGAATGGTGAGAATATCTTCATGCATGTATAGAGGGCCTCCTGGGGAATGATTTAAGATATAGAATTGTGACCCGTCACACAACAAAGGATAATCTGGGGGCTTTATTAAATCAGTATTTGAAAAAGAGATTGGTTCGAGAAAACATGCATTTCAACATTTCTTTCACATGAAGGTAGAATGATTTTTCTAGATTAAGAAAGTTAGTAAAGAGCAAAAAAGTTTCGACCCTAGTCAGACTGCGCAGATTGCGCAGTCTGACAAGGGTCAACACTTTTCATAATCAGTTCCTGATGAGTCTGGCTAGTGCAGTGCTAACACATTGGGCTGTACATTCTGGGGTCTTGAGTTTGAGCCCTGACTTGACCAATTTTCATCATACATTAGACAAAAGGCAATGTGGTATGAGTTACTTTTCTCCCACCAATCAGTGTATGATAAGTAGTACACCTAGGTGAGATAGGCAGCTGGCATCTCAGGTGAACTGGTGTGAGAACTGATGGGAAACCATTTATACGACTCAACTCAACTTAACTCAAATTTATTCAGGCAATCAGCTACAAAAAAGCCATTGGCCATTAACAAAGATAATATGCATGGAAATGTATATAAAATGTAGCAACATTTATACAACAAAAACAAGTATACATGCTTTCTTATCGTACAGACAATATATAATACATATAACATTACAATGTTGATATATATTGATCCATTACTATTTCCTAAAATTTTACATTTAAGTTGAGATGCTTTGACTATGAATTTGCAAACGTTTATTTGCTGTTTTTTAGAACTACTAGACATTATATTCAAAAACTTATCAACTGAAGGCCATGATATGTTACCTAGGTATTTTTGTCGAATAATGCTGTACTTTTCACATATTAAGAGGAAATGGTACATACACCACCCGTTGTAATAGACTGGTCTTGAAATTGGCATAACAGCAATATAAACAAACAGACCAATCAGTAATGAGGGCCTAGTGTCAGACTTATGATTAAAGAGCTGTTTTAGGCATGGTAATTGAATCATGGATTTTTCTCCACTCCACTTCTTCCTGAACAAGTAAAATAAGATTTTCTACTTGTCCAGGATGAAGATGAACTTGCCCTATAAAAGCCTTAAAGGGTATGAATAAATATTCAGAAAACATTGTTAATTTAATTTTTAATAAAGAAATGCTTGATTCCAGCATTTCTTTATTAAAGCAATTTTTTCACCCATTAATATAAAATGAGGATAAAAATCGGTTTGTTTAGTAACATTCCAAGTTTTTCTCTGCTATTTACCAGTCCACTGACAAGTAGCCAAGAAAAATGTATGTTTTTTTTAAACCAGTAGAAAGTCCATATTTGCCAATCAGGCAGTCTAAGGTCATCAGGTTTTTCAATCCTGGGCGCCTGGATTCACATATTTTGAATCAGGATTTGGTTTTGAGAGTATGAATTTAAACTTTTCTAGTTTTTAAAGGAAGATCAGGTGATAAAGATTACATAAGACTTATACTTACTAAAAACCCAACCACACTATTGAAAAACAAAGTAGGTTCATATCTAGGTGTGATTAGGTTTTTGTTTATCATACTTCCATGAAATCAACAAAATGTTCTCTTCCTATCTTCTAATTTAATATGATGAAGCAAAAAATGTACATATTTGTCAATAATTACTAAAATTTTTATGGTACTTCTTTTTGCAGAAGCTAACAAATTAGCTTTGTAGTGAAAATTGTTTTCATTGTGAACTAAAACCAACTTCTCAGCCAATTAGAATGCATGAAAATTGATGGAGTCAACTAGAATTAAATTATATGAATATAACACAATTTTCATAAACTGAAACTATCAATCAGGCATTCAATTTATCCTTTGTTAACCCTTTGCTGTTTAATCCCTGCTTTTTACGTGCCTGTAATTTTATGATCGAGAAAACATTGTGAAAAAAGAAGAAATTGCTTCTGACAAGCAATTTCTTCTTTTTTCACACAATTTTCTACCCTACTGAATGGTTATTTTTCAAATTAAATATACTTTAAATTTTCTTCTGCAAAACCTTTGAATTTACACAGGTCCAAAATTTTATAATACAGGAAAGGGTTAACTAGAATTAAATTATATGAATATAACACAAATTTCATAAATTGAAACTATCAAGACATTCAATTTGTCCTTTGTTAAAATGTTTCTTCTTTCTTTACAGTTTACAAAAGCACTTCGAGACTTTAAAGAGGTGCGAGACAATAGTAAGATATATCCAGTCACTCGTGAAATGTATAATATACTGTTACGAGGAGTTGTTAATACAGTAAGTTTGGTTCTATATAGAGAATAATATGTAAGTGTATTAGAATATCAATGTTATCTGGTGGAGGTTGGGAGAATTCATCCTGATGAGGCTTTGCCGAGTCATGATAATTTCTCTCTGCTGAGACCAGATAACATTGATATTTAATGACACTTACATGTTATTCTATTTATCATGCAACTTTTTGCATTTAATTATAATAAACCTTTAAAATCAAAGAAATTCAGGTAAAAGAGTAAGCAAATTGTTTCTGAAAATATACTGCCAGATAAAATGTTATGTTATCAATCAGGTGATATCAATATGTATGTTATCAATACAGGCTTCATTGCATGATAAAGGCCTTTTCCAGACATAACATATTTAACCTGGCTGTGTTGAGAGAAACTTTGGCATATTGTTTGGTAATTTCACTGGTTTGAAAGAGAGATTTTCAAATACCCCTTGATAATCAACCATCATGTCTCTATGATCTACCAGAAGCTATTTAACACTTTCCTCTTTTACAAAATTTTGGACCTGTCCAAATTCAAAGGTTTTGCAGACGAAAATTTAAAGTGGATTTAATTTGAAAAGTAACCATTCAGTAGGGTAGAAAATAGTGTGGAAAAAGAAGAAATTGCTTGTCAGAAGCAATTTCTTCTTTTTTTCACAATATTTTCTCAATCATAAAATCACAGACACGTAAATAGCAGGGATTAAACAGCAAAGGGTTAAGAAAGCCTCTCATGAAAATATGGCTTCTGTTGTCTATTCAATGGAATGAGCTTATGTGTGACATTTGTTATAATTCCAGATATGCCTCAAGCTTGCCCACAGTCTGACCAGAGTCTTCTCTATACATATCACTCAAAATATCTTTAGACGATCTTACAATCTTCAAATTGCACTAACTCGATGTCCAGGCTGCTCAATGTTTATTGATAACACACAAATGAAATTGACTGAAATGTCACACACTGGCTCATTAATATATAGAGGATATTAAATGAGTAGTCATGAGAAGAATTTATTTAACGAGTCATCTATATACAGATGAAAAAGAGGCTGTGCAGAGTTTTTATCTGTTTGAGATCATGAGTTTAATAAATTCTGTATTTTATGAGCACAATTCTTTTTATTATGTAGAATAGAATTATATATTTTAATGAAACATAGTCAAAATTCTTGAAATTCAACATTTAGATTCTCTGCGTAAGTTAACATACTGTTTAAAACTGATGTCACAATTATATATACATTATGACATCATTTTTGCAGTTACAAAATAGCGCTGCTATTCGCTCTTGGCTCATTTGCATAGCAAATCCACTAGTGTAATAACACTTGTGTAATTTCAAAAATATTCAATGAGGTTATTTTACTCCTGCAGCGGAGGTTATATTATAAATTTCCATCTAACACTGAGACAAAAATGATTCTCTTTATTCTATATGTAGTGAAATTCTTAAAAATCAATTGTGTTTTATTTATAGAAAGCCAATCTTGAAGTAATGGAGTTGCTGCTACAGTATATGGAATTTGACAAAATTAAACCTGACCTTGAGACATATGCATATGGTCTGATAATCATCTCTAGAAGGAAGGAAAGTATACTGAGGCTTGGACCTGGGTTATTAGACAGTATAAAGAAAGATGTAAGTTCAATAAACGTAAATTTTGTCCTAAGCAACTGCTTACAGGACAGTGAAAAAGTGGTCACTTAAGAGAATAGTGGTTTAAAAACTTCTTTAGTTTGAAATAAGAATGACCTGGTAAAATGCAGATATGGCTTCTGATTCAGTCAAATTAAATATATGAGCTTGCAGCATTTCCAACAATTACAATTCTGCGCCAAGCAAAGTCTCTGGCCAGCCTGTGCATCTGCACAGTCTGACCAGGGTCTTGTCTTTGGGCTTTGAGATAAGATAAGGTCACAAAGTGTCTTAAGACAGTCTGCCAAACTTGTAATTATACTACACGGAAGTCAAGGTTGTTAATGTTGACCCTTCACACGCATGTCAATTTGTTGGAAATGTCACGCACAGGCTCATATGTTAGAATAAATTGGAAATGTCTCACTGAGAAGATTACTATCTTACTAGAGATGGTCATTTACTTGAGGTGATCACTTTAACAAGATTGACAGAATGCACAACTTGATTACGAAAAAACATGAAAGCAAGAATTCCCTGCTTTAGCGTGAATTAGAAATTTAATCCTGTCCAAGGGCTTATGAATTTCTGTTTATTTATCACTGCTACCATAGCATATGCCCATATGAGCGACATCCCTAATAAGACAGTTAGTTGTTATGGGGGATAGTGCAAAAACATTATTCAAAACATTATTGAAAATAAATCCTATGTTGTTAAAACTCACCAGAATCGTCTCAATGAGACGATTCTATTGAGATGTAACAACATAGGATTTTGAGAATATCGCAATTATATGCATATTCATTCATTATTTCTTATTTGTAATCAAAACATGTATTAAGCGATCATTTTCTTATGCGGCCCCTTTTTATTGGTCGCTTTACTTTGAAAGGTAAAATTATGATTCTAAATTCAGAAATTCATTATTATGGTTCCCTTTCCTGTGACAATCATAAAATACAGAATTTTGCACAGATGAAACTTAGAAGTCTTGTATGCCTTTGCATTGAATCGGGTATCACCTTTTTTTCCCGGTCTGTTTGCCGGTTTTGTAATATCATTTTTAGCTCAGCTGTTTTCAGAGAAAAATCTAGGAATTGTGATCACCTTGGCATAGCTCATGTTGATATTGGCCCCCATCAGAGCTATCCAGAATTTTCAGGGGTGTGTGTGTGTGTCAAGATCTGTTGTATGGTGGAAGCATATTGACCTGAACCTTGCCTTTTAGATTTAAATCAATTAGATATCAGGCATTTTCTGTAGGCAAAACACAACTTACCTGCGGAATTCAATCGTTAAGTGTAAGTGCACGTGTTAGTTTTGTTAACCTGTTATTGCCCATGCTTTTCACTGTAACAGTGATATTAGGTCACCCTCATGAACTAGATAATCAATTTATAAATTGAGTCCCCTATTTGATATCTTTAGATAGGGGTGAGAAAAATACAAATTTTCAAATTTCTTTAAATGCAATTTATGTTTTTTAAATGGAAATAAGATAAAATGCCTTTTCTCAGTTGCACACAATTAGGAACAATTGTTTTTGAGTTCGAATCATGACTAGGCACCCTGCATTAAATCTGTGCATAGCTGTAGTTTGTCAAGTATAACGGAATGTTCATGCTTGATCGTCACATGCTGAAGTATCTTTGGAATTGTGTTCGTGGACCTAATTATTTAATCTGCAAATAGGTCAGGTTCAAGTTCATATGCACTCACTATACCCCCTTTTGTCTACTATGATTTTGTTACAGGGATTTAATGTCCAAGAAATATTTTCCCAGTGTGAGTTAACATTGAAGGAAGCTGATAGCATTAGAAAGGTAAGAATGTTTAATAAATTTAGGTAAAGAATCACATAACCTTGCTTGCATACCAGACACATTATGATAAATAATTTATGCAAGCCAAACTTAATCTTTTATTTTTTTGTAGACAGTTAATGTCTAGCTGGTTTGAAAATTGTCTTATGGTCATAATGTAATGAGATTTCATTTAACCTTCAATAAATTAAATATATATTTCAAAAATGTGTCATGAAAAAGGGGGGCTTTTAGCAGATACAGGGGGTATTTTAGAGTTTGAAATAAAGTGCAGTGGTCATCAGTCAAAGTCATATTGTCAAGATGAATAAATTTCATCACGATTATACTTTAATTGGCATTATCTTTTAAATTGTTAGTGACATAAACTCCATATTTCCTATGTTATTTTCTAGTGACAAGACCTTTCTGTTAATACCAAGTTAATGGTTATCGATCAATCCAAGAATATTTTCCAGGCTCAAATTTGTGTTAATTAAACATTTTACTTAGGCAAAACTATGCACTAGTGAGTTAATAGAAATGTTCTTTTGGTCATGAAAGTTTCAGAACTGTGCTTGTCATGGCAACAGAGTTAAAAAGCGTAAACATTGTCTTCTCCAGAACTTAAAAGGCTAAGGATTTTTACATTTGGCATGAAGCACCAAATCCTTATATTCAAAATATGTAAATTAATTGTTTTATCTTGAAAATTAGCCCTTTGTTGTGGGAACCTGAATTTTATATAGAAATAATCCACATTATTTTTAAAGTCCCCTCCTCCCATACCAAAAGTCTAAAAAATATGATATTAAGTATGACACATTGGCCTAAGCCTTTCAAGCATCTTCAGCCAAAGCCTTTGCACAAGCAAGTCTTTGTCTGTTTGAACCCCAATGGCCATAACTTTGGATTGATTATAGAAATAGCCTTCATATTTCACAGGAGAATTGCTGGTGATAAGACCTTTCTGCTGGTACGAAGGTAAAGGTCATCTGTCAAGGTAATTTTTCAAGGTCAAATATGTCACAAAAATTAAAAATTGGTAGTTGCAGGGACATGAGTGTTTCAAAAACACATTTTGTCAGTTAATTTGATTGTATTAAGGCTACTTCTCTTTAATTAATACTTAGATTGTTAGTTTAACCCTTGTCATGCTGAATAAAAATCCTTGGCAAAAATACATCAAAATCTAAGTGCTGAAATTACTGGTTTCCCTGATAGTGAGTCAGTTTTTAATGTGAATATATATAATTTTTCAAACTTAGGTGATTTATTAAGGAAAATCAGGTGGTATAGACAGAGATCAGACTGCACATGTGTGCAGGCTGATCTTTGGGTATGCTTCCTGCCAAAGCAGGAATATTCCGGGATCAGCATGACAAGGGTTAACACTAAATCTACATTCAGAAAGCAAGAAATTCAGTCAACTCGGCCCATTGAATAACTCGGCCCAATCAGCTCAACCTCAGTGTATAGTCTATAGTTACATAGATTATTTTTCATAAAATATGTACAAGTTTTATAAAAGAGATGCTGTTATACCTTACTAGGTTTATCTTTAGGTCATGAGCTCAAAATTTAAATTGTTAGCTCACTTGAGCACATCTAGCTCAAGGTGAGCTTTTGTGATCATTGAACGTCCCAATCTGTCGTGACATTGTGAGTCGTCATATGTCATCAATTGAAGTGTTTACACTCTAGAGGCCGTAAAATTGTCCAATCTTCATGAAACTTGGTCAGAATGTTTGTCAGGTCGCAAGGATGAACCCTATTGATAATGGGAAGGATCCGTGCCATATCATGGGAATAAGGAGTCTAAATGACAATTTTCTTGTAACAGCTCCAGACGCCACAAATATGGTCCAATCTTAATGAAACTTGGACAGAATGTTGGTCAGGTCACGAGGATGAACCCTATAGAAACTGGGAAGGATCCGTTCCATATCACGGGGAAAAAGTGCCTTAATGACAATTTTCTTGTAAACACTCTAGAGGCCACAAATATGGCCCAATCTTCATGAAACTTGACCAGAATGTTTGTCAGGTCACAAGGATGAACCCTATTGAAAATGGGAATGATTAGTGCCATAGAAAAAAGTATAATTTTGACCTTTGCTGGAAAATTTGCTTATCATTAAATGAGGCAAAGATACGATGGTGAGCGATATAGGACCACCATGGTCCTCTTGTTAATTTTCTGGTGCATACCTAAATTTCCAGAAAACTAAATGAATTTTGAATACTTTTGTATTTGTAATAAAAATACTGAATAAATAATTGAAAATGAGAAGGCTTTGGCATAAAATTAAATTGGGCTGAGTTATATGCTGGGCCGAGTTGCTGATGGGCCGAGATGAAAATGGGTCGAGTTGACCAGTCACCCTAAGCACAATCAGGTCATATTGTTGAAAATGTCACACACAGGCTTGTTTTTGTTTTCATAGGTTTTCAAGGTACTTCATCCTGATGTTGAACTCAACCCGCGTCACAGTGTTCAGAAATATACAGACACCTTGTTACAACGTCTAAATACCCCCTCTCAACAAAAAGTAAGTTGTTACTACATCTTGGCACCATCTGAGCACATGTAGCAAGTTGTTAGCACATCTTAGTTCTCCCTTGTTACAAATAGTACAGTAATTTGTAAGCATATCTCAATTACCCCTTGTTACAAATTGTATAGTAAGTTGTAAGCACATATCAAATCGCACTTGTTACAAATAGTACTGTTAGTTGTAAGCACATCTCAATACTTAATGTTAGCCATTACAAGATTTATCAAGAATATAAAAGGGGACTACTCTGAAAGCGTTTTATTTCAAGAGTTATGCCCCTTTTTCAAATGAGATTTTTTGCATTATCCAGCACTTGCAACTGACCGGTGAACCTGTTGGAATTTCTAAAAATTATACCCCTTTTTCGACTAAATATTTTTAAATGTTTATCAGTGCCCAACGGTTGAGTGTGGGCATCTGTTGGCAGTCTTCTTGTTAGTCCCCTACCGGTGTTCACACCGGAGGGGACTATAGGTTTGCCCTCCGTCTGTCCGTCCGTCTGTCTGCCCGCCCGTCCGTCTGTCCGTCCGTCCGTCCGTCCGTCCGTCTGTCCGTCCGTCTGTCCGCTCAAATCTGGATCCCGCAATAACTTAATAACTAAGCAAGCGTTTATGATGAAAGTTGGTATATGACAAGATGGCAATGTGTTGATTATGCACATCATTTTATTTTTGTTTTTTGACTTAAATTGAGGTTGCTATGGTTACAGAAATAGTGAAAATATGGCCAAAAATGGGATCCTGCGATAAGATAATAACTAAGCAAGCTAGTTTGATGAGACTTGGTATATGACTATATGGCAATGTGTAGATTATGCACATCATTGTATTTTTGTTTTTAGACTAAAATTATTGTTGCTATGGTTACGGAAATAGTGAAAATATGGCAAAAAATATTGGATCCTGCGATAAGTTAATAAGTAAGCAAGCTAATTTGATGAGACTTGGTATATGACTAGATGGCAATGTGTAGATTATGCACATCATTTTATCTTTGTTCTTTGACAAAAAGTGTGGTTGCTATGGTAACGGAAATAGTGAAAATATGGCAAAAAATGGATCCTGCAATAACTTAATAACTAAGCAAGCTAACTTGATGAAACCTGTTTTAAAATGTAAAAAAATTTATAAGCCATGTTAGTCAGGGTGGTGATACAGCAGTATTAATCACCTCCAGTGAAAGTTCTCATTTCTTACCAACAAGACTGAAGAAAAACATCTTGGATCAGACAAGGTAACTGTTATTGATACTTTTTCTTGCATCTGTCTATTGCTTGCATGAATTGTATAGTGGGCACAGCAGAGACAACAACTCATGTAAGTCTTGTTTAACCCTTTCCAAAACAAGACCTGGTTTTGACATCCCTGATAGAATTGGCGTGGGAAAACATTGAGACAAAAGAAGAAAATGCTGATAAACAGCATTTTCTCCGTTTGTCTCAATGTTTTCTGAGCTATAATATTGTCAAATTATACCTTAAGTAGCATCCAATTTGTTGTCTGCAGCAGCTTTCAAATGGGACAACCCTAAATTTTTGCCGTTTGGGAAAGGGTTAAGGTCTTTATAACTTATTAAGATCGCTGAAAACTTGCTTGCAAAAAATATCACTAAACATTTAGATTACCGTTGTTCTTATTTTATAAAATTACACTTGCTATGGTAGCAATTACAAATCATTGATCTTTTAGTAATTTTATTCAAGTCATTTGAATTATATTTCCAAAATTTTGGGCATAACATTTCATATGTTTGACAATTATTTTGATGACTTGTTCATCTTAATCTATTATTGATTACCATATTGAGTCAATGTGAAGCTGGTAGGGGACTTTATGTGTTGCATACAACACCAGATACTTGTTTAATAAAGAAGTGAAAGAAATTAGAGGCTGTTGATTTCATAGAGGTATAAAACAAAAAAAACTCACGCTGTATTAACAGGCAAAGTCTAGATTGGAACTTTAAGATAATGAAACTGTGATGGTTCTGCAATATTTTGGAAATAACTATCTTCACAGTGTTAACTAAGGTTTCCAAATGATTTCAATATGAAACCTCTGTCAACATTGTGAAAGAGCACAAGTTCCTAAATGTTGTCAAACTATCATGGGTCCACTACCTGAAACACGTGCAGAAAACTTACACTACCCTTTAGTTAGTGTGTTCTTATTTGTATGATTCAATGATTTAATTTTAGTTGTGTCCATGAAATTTTGGGCATTCTGATTTATCGAAAAATTGGCTTTATTCCTTAATGAAATCAATTTTGAGTACGCACTTCTTTTGTAAGCTTGCGTAGAAAGGAGTCCACTCCAAATACACTGCCCTCTAAAAGTTTCTTCACACGCACTTCTTTTAAAGATCTTTAGCTTAAGTAATTTAAAACAAAGTTTTATATTATTTTTATTAATTAAAGGTATACTTTATATCTTTATTGCAATGTATCAATTAAGAAGCAATACTAGAAATGGCAAAATCATGTAAAATCGATTTTACATGTAAAATCAGAATAGTTCACCATTTTGCCAAATTTTCTATCAAGGGGATCAACTTCTGTCAATATTTAGTGTAGCCTCCATTAGCAGGTAAGACAGCCTGAACATGCATCTAGGCATGCTATTTACAAGTCTCTCACAACGTTCCACTGATAATCAGCATTTTCTCCTTTTGTCTCAATATTTTCTGTTACACATTGTTCTGAAATAGTATCTTTATCAACAGTCATTTTGTCGCCTAAAGTAGTGTTCAAATGGGAATAATCAGATTTTAAGTAATAAAAACTAATCTATAACTTTGTTTAAAAAGATTAAAGCTGAAAATCTTATAAATGAAATGTGTGTGAAGGATCTTTTGGAGGGCAGTGTATATCTTATTTTGGAAAAAATTTCTTCACAACTTTACTTGATTATACTAAATTATAAGATATGAAGAGCTCATTTGTTGATTTCATGGAGGTTTGAAACTTAAAACCTAATCACACTCATGTATGAATCCGCTTCGCGTATTCATACAGTGTGATTTGGTTTTTAGTTTCATACCTCCACGAAATCAACAAATAAGATCTTCATCTCTTAAATGTTTTCCTTTTGTATTTTAGTCATCCACCAATGTGTCATCACCAATCGATCCCAAAGAAATAATGAAGAAAGTTAAACAACAATTTGATCGAGAACTATCCCGAACCGTGTCAATTCCATCTGTTTGTGAAGATGAAGGTCCATATGATGTAAGTGAATGTTGCATTTCCCAATAATTTAAGGCCGTCGTCATCACAGTTGGTAGCACGTTGGACTGTCAATCTAGAGGTCCCGGTTTCGATCCCCGACGGCGGCACTCATTCTTTCCAACTATTTGTCTATCACCAATGGTTTGATAATCGTAGACCTATTTGAGATAGCAGCTGGAGGCTAGGAAAGGATGTGATGGGTGTACTGGTGAGAGAAATACCAGGAAACCATTGTTAGGTGCTCCAGATTGCACAATATAACTGAAAGAATGTTCAACTCCATTCAATCATTAAATCATAATAATTTAATTTTAGTTGTGTCAATCAATACTTGCGCTTTCTGATTGGCTGAAAAGTTTGTTCTATTCCCCAATTAAAACAATTTTGAGTACACATCTGTTTTGTAAGCTTACGCAAAAAGTAAGAAATCTTATTTTGAACTGACAAAACTTAACATTTTTACTTCATGATATTGAATTAAAAGATATGAAGATTAAATTTATTTATTTCATAGAGGAATGATACTAAAAACCTAATCACACTCATGTATGAATCTACTAGGTGTATTCATACAGTGGATTTAGGTTTTTAGTTTCATACATCAATGAAATGAACAAATACTCTCTTCATCTCTAAATAAATCCGGATTTACTAGGTGTAGACATTTTTTGTTTTGCTCACAGGAAGCCTCATAGTGTTGAACCCTGCATTGTTTGTCAATTTCAATGACTTTCAAATTCAGCATGTGTAAAACTTAGAAATTTAGTCTATGGGGATGACATTCCAATAATATCTCATGTATGCATCACTAAGACACAGTTCAGACTTTGCATATAAACAGTCAGATCTGGGTCTTTGCCTAAAGCTTTATGGATAGCTTCTGGCTCATAGTTTATGCTCACAATCTGATCATTATGCCCCCCTTTTAAGAAGAGGGGTATTTTGCTTTGCACTTGTCAGTCGGCCTGTCCGGATATCACCAAAATTCCACTGGAAGGATCCTCAATGACCCTTTATCAGTCTACAAAGAATTATTGTGATCAGCTGAAAAATATGTCATATGGATGGAGGTCATTTCTTTAGATATGTTATATGGTGGAATGTCCAATATAGGGTTAAACAAACTGAATACTTGATCACCCTTTTGGTATCACCTAAAAGATGCATTTTCTAGACTTATAAAATTTTAATGGGTATATAATGATTGTAGATTAGAAAGAGAAAAAACAAAACCTTTGTTGAAATCCAAATGTTTAAAAACATTAGGTAAAATAGTTAGCCTGAGAATACCACTATGAGAATTGGTCAGTTTAGTTGAACAAAGGATGACTCTGCACAGAGAGGACAAGTGGTGTAAAATGTTCTGACCTGCTGAGGTTCAGAATGGGGTAGAAAGAGCTGAGATGACCGCACTCATGGTATTGGGCAGAATAAATTAATATATTGGATTGACTATCTTACTTCTAAGCATCATAAGTTAGAATTTTGTTTTGTTGACAAACATTTATTTTGGACTAACATCATTTTAGTGGTGTTTAATGAAAAGCTGAGAGATTAATTAAGAGATTAAGAGATTATTTGTTAATTTCATTGAGGTATGAAACTCAAAAACCTAATCACACTGTATGAGTACTTAAAGTGGATTCGCACTTGAGCGTGATTGGGTTTTGAGTTTCATTCCTCTATGAAATCAACAAATATTCTCTTCATGAAGCATAAATGTAAAGATTTTTCAGTTAAGAAACAGATTTCTTACAGGACTACTTTTTGCAGAAGCTTACAAAACGGCTGTGTACTCAAAAAAAAATGTTTTCATTTCAAAGGGAAAAAAAAACACATTTTTTAGCCAATCAGAATGCATGATACTTGATGGACATAACTAAAATTAAATTATTTGTAAATATTACAGGGAAAGATGGAAGAACTATTTGATGAATGGCGTGAGACGGTAACAGCAGCTTTTAGAAAGACTGTACAAAGGCACAAGGAAAGAGCATGGGGTAAGTCTGTGTGTTTCATGGATCATTTTGGTTGAGATTTTGAGAGATTCTCTCATTTTTCTGCTAGAATTCTCATTTAAACTGTCTCAATGAGAGAAAAATCTCAAAACAAAATATCATTTGGAGCAGAATTTGGAAACAATTCTCACCGCAAATTTTTATTTCTCATTAGTTTTGACTAAATGAGATATTTTTACACATATCATTCTGAACCAGAATTATCCCTGGACTATTTGTTGTAATTGTTTGGTTCCATCAAGCCATCTGTCCTTCAATTAAATTTATCTTCTTCACTGAACCCCATTGGCAAAATTAAAACAGATTTGATAGGATCGATCCTGAAGACATGCCCTTTTATGTTCTTTCATTTAATCCTGATGGAGTGAAAAATGTGGGCACTACAGGCTGTCAGAGCTTTAACATATTACCCCAAATGGTAAAATATGAAAAAAAGCATCTTTGAAACTACTGACTATAATTTTAAATAAGTTTTTTTGTTTAAGGAAGCAATGGACACATAGCGTCATTTTTTTCCGCCCAATGATTTTTTCTTGTTCACATATGTTGTAGATTAACATTGTATAGTCATTATATCAAAATTTGAAGGTACCTTTCCGTGCTCATTTTCATGCAAGAGTTGTCTGCCCTTGAGTGGTACTGGCCATTTTTCAGTAAAACGTTCAATTCAGTTTAAGGTTTAGTATAAACTCAGTTCCAGCCGATAGCTATAAAACACATACATGTTGATAGACCTTATACATGTACACAATGGCTAGTGCCAAGGAAATTTCTTTTTGATCAATTGCATTTGCCTTATGTGCCTTCAAAAGTTAAAAATGCACCAATTTTTGTAATTTTAAGCGATGAAAATGCCATAAAAACCTATTTTTTGAAGAAATTACCCAATGAATTTTTCTTATTTTCCGATATGTTTATAAAACATGTTTTTAGCTCCACTGGCTGAAAGCCACTGGGGCTATTGTCATGGCGTTGTGTCCGTCGTGCGTCCGTCCGTACGTGCGTCCGTGCGTCCGTGCGTCCGGTCGTAAACTTTTTCTTTAAAAATCTTCTCCTCAGAAACTACTGGATGGATTTCAACCAAACTTCACAGAAATGATCCTTGGGTGACCCTCTTTCAAAGTTGTTCAAGAAATTTTGATCCAATGAAAAACATGGATTTAATGGGCGTGGCTAATTTCCAAATATGGTAAAAAGTGACTTTTCTCAGGTTCTAACAAATGGATATCAACCAAATTTTACATGAATGATCCTTGGGTGACCCTTTATCAGTCTACCAAAAATTATTGTGATTGGATGAAAAATATGTCTGTTATGGGCGGAGGTCATTTCTCTATATGTTATATAGTGGAAACTTTGAAAATCATTTTCTCAGAATCCAACAGATGGATATCAACCAAATTTTACATGAATGATCCTTGGGTGACCCTTTATCAGTCTATCAAAAATTATTGTGATCGGATGAAAAATATGTTTTTTATGGGCGGAGGTCATTTCTCTATATGTTATATAGTGCAAACTTTGAAAATCATTTTCTCAGAATCTAAATGATGGATATCAATCAAACTTCATTAGTATGATCCTCGGGTGATCCATTAACATTCAGCCAAAAATTATTGTGATTTGAAGAAAAATATGTCTTTTATGGGCAGAGGTCATTTCTCTATATATGTTATAATAGTGGAAAATTTGAAAATCTTTTCAACATCAGTAGAAGCCAAAATATCTAAAAATCTAGTCAAAACTTAGATTTGCTATTACAAGGAATTCAAGCCTGTGGAGCGACACAAGCCATTCATGGCTTTCTAGTTCCTTTATTTGGTAAGAAAATCAGCATACCTTTCCATGCAAATAAGAAAGTTTTTCGTTATTTTGTAGTAACACATCCTAATTAAATGACCTTAAAACGTATTTTTATTGTTAAATTCATTTATCCAGTTATTCCATTGATATCAAATGTTGAAAAGAAGCAAAATTGTGAAATTTCACCATCATTATTCTATGTTATTTCCATAAGCAGAATCTTATAAAAACCGGTCCATTGAAACAACACGCAAAAAGAGCCGTAAAATAAACGAAAAACCACTTCGGGTTTACAGAGTCGGGAGGCCGCTGTCCATCGCCACCTTCAGGGTGTGGACCTGTAATAGTTCCTCTAAATTTCAGAACTCATTGTCTTTTACAATGTTGACCAAGGTTTCTTAATGAAAATCATTAGGAAACCTTGGTTAACACTGTTAAAGTTAATTAATTTCAAAACGTGGCAGAACTATTACTGTTCCACTTCCTTTTTCCAGATAAGATATGATAAATTGGTTCTGCATGTTATAAAAAACTTTTGGTGCTTCGGGCTGTCAACCTACCAAAAGTAAGGTAATTCCAGAATATTGCTATATCCTTGGTGTTGTCATCATTGTTGTTGTCCTGTTGTCAACATCAGGCGAAAACTTTGATATTTTGTGATATCTCTGGTATTACTTAAGGCATTAATTTGAAACTTAGCACACATATCAAAGGAGCAACCTATGCTGTCAATGGAGGATAACTCTAGATGCGTTTTGTGTGAATTGTGCCCCCTTTTCAACTTAGATTTTTTATCCACTATCCAGCTCCCAATAGCCGAGTGTAGGCACCCGTAGGCGGTGCTCTTGTTTTACTTAGACTTTTCATTCACTACCCAGCAATGAACAGCTGAGAGTAGGCAGCCTTAGGTGGTGGTCTCTTTTGTCGGGCAGGTCCCATTTAGATAATTCTATTGATTCAGGTATAAAAGAGCCAAACCTGTTTCCATACCTATGTTTGTTTCCAGAAAATGAATATGTGGAAATTATTATGCAAGTAAGTGAAAATTGATGGCTCAGCGCAAAATAGTTGTAAGTGCCTACAATAAAAATTTGAGGGTTCAGTGCAAGACTTTACTAATTGAAATACATTGTATATACACTTAGTACAGTCTTGCACTGAACCATCTATATATTTAGAACAGTTAGAGAGTTAGAACAGTTTTGGGCTGAGCCATTAAAATAAAGGCAATGGCCTAGTATTGAGGACGGTGGCTTTGGATCCAAAGGTCCCTGGATTTTATCCTGCCAGAATTTTGAGAAAATTTCCAAACAAAAAATGAACCCCAAGCAGAAATCAGTGCTGACAGCATTTTTATTTTACCATCTTTATCCGGACAATGATTTACGTCTTATCTTTTACAAAAGTTTAACTTTTACTGGTGTTGCTTATTAGCTCACCTGAGCACAAAGTGCTCAAGGTGAGCTATTGTGATCACTCACTGTCTGTCGTCCGTCCGTCGTCCATCCATCCGTCCGTCCATCTGTCCGTCCGTCTGTCCGTCCGTCAACAATTTCTTTAAACATCTTCTCCTAAACCACTGGGCCAATCAAGCTGAAACTTGGCAGGGATGTTCCTTGGGTGAAGGTCTTCAAAAGTTGTTAAAAGAATTTAATTTCATCAAAAACTCTAGTTTCCATGGTAACGGAAAATCTGAAAAAGGGCCAAAAATGGCTGAAAATATTAGAAAAAAGTCTTCTCCTCCTAAACCACTGGACCAATCAAGCTGAAACTTGGCAGGGATATTCCTTGGGTGAAGGTCTTCAAAAGTTGTTAAAAGAATTTAATTTCATCAAAAACTCTAGTTTCCATGGTAACGGAAAATCTGAAAAATGGCCGAAAATAGCTGAAAATATTAGAAAAAAGTCTTCTTCTCCTAAACCACTGGACCAATGTAGCTGAAACTTGGCAGGGATGTTCTTTGGGTGAAGGTCTTTAAAAGTTGTTAAAAGAATTTAATTTCATCAAAAACTCTAGTTTCCATGGTAACGGAAAATCTGAAAAATGGCCGAAAATGGCTGAAAATATTAGAAAAAAGTCTTCTCCTCCTATACCACTGGGCCAATCAAGCTGAAACTTGGCAGGGATGTTCCTTGGGTGAAGGTCTTCAAAAGTTGTTAAAGAATTTGCCATGATAAGAGAAAAGTTGAAAATTTACGAAACTTAAAAAAAAAAGTTGCAATAGGACGAATTTTAACCAACCTTAATGTACATCAAACAAATTATGGTTTTCATAACATGGTTGACAAGTTATGAGTGACATACTCAGGTGAGCGATATAGGACCATCATGGTCCTCTTGTTTGTGGTGTGGCTTACAATGCTTACAATTTTGCTCTTGAACACTCAATCCTACCCTAATGATGACAAAATGGTGCAAACTGTGTGCCAGTTCTGCCCCAGTGTGTTTGCAAGTGACATGCAAAGCAGGGTATTATATGCAAATAGTTTGCACAGTCTTGTCATCTCAGCGTTGGGCAGGATCCGCTGTTCAAGATATACATTGTAAGCTTAAGCATTTGTTGCATTTGAACTACAATCATCTGGTTTAAACTAAACAAAGTATTTACTTGGATTAAACAAGAAAACACTGTAAATGATTAAGAAGACGATTGTTTCATTGTAAGAACAATTTATCTTGCATCTGGCAAACAAACAAAAGCTATATTTTCATGAGTGGCCAAGTGAAAATAAAGCTTTTATTAGTAATAAAATGAAGTTTCTTGATTTTTACAATGCTGAAAAATTAATGCCAAGCAATTACAAAGTGCTGAAGGTGAACTTTTGTGGTAAGGTCGATGACCATCAATCGTCATGCGTCATGCGTTCGTCATCAACATTTACCTTGTATGCACTCTAGAGGCCACAATTTTCTGTTGTTCAACTCTTGTATGTATTTTAAAGGACCACATTTGTTGCCCTATCAATCTAAAATTTGGTCTGAATGAATGTCAGGATGAAATATTTGATGAGTTTGAATTAGGGTCAAATTGAGGAAAAAACTAGGTCACAGGCACAATCTTAGATAAACCTTGTATGCACTCTAAAGGACCACATTTATTGCCAAATCAATCTTAAAATTGGCAAAAAGGATTGCCTAGTTGTATAGAAGCAACAGCCTTGTTGGAAAAAAACTACATTTAACAACTTTTAGACAATTCATTCAGGTGAGTGATTTAAGGCCAGTATGGCCCTCTTGTTTTTACAATGTTTGCCCTCTTTATTGCCTTCAGCACATAAAAATCTGGATTATGAGTAAATGGTTACATAAACTGGCTAAAGCATCTTATTCTTTTTGGAAAAAACATAAATTATCTTGTTATATGAAAAATAGATTTTTGCATTTTTTAGCTGAGAAAATCCAAGGTATTATGATCACCTCGTTGTTGTTTGCTTTGGTGTTGACTTTGGTATTGGTGAGACAAACTTAACATTGGTCTGACCTCTCTGTTGTTATTATACGTCTGAAAAGTCATATAATGCTATGGCCTTGGTCGTCCGTCCGTCTATCCATCTGACTGTCCAGTCATTCCTTAGAAATCTTGAATTATCTGTCCTTGAATTTAACGAAAATCACTGTTTTTTGTGTGTGCAACTCCTCCTAAACTATCAATGGGAATGAGCTGAAACTAGACACTATCACTCTCTATGATGTCTAGTTGTGCATAAGACTTTTGAAATTCAAATAGCTCCAGTCATTCCTTAGAAATCTTGAATTATCTGCCCTTGAGTTGATGAAAAACAAAATTTCTTGTCAGCTCATTTTCTCCTACATTTTGGATGGGAATGAAAGGAAACTTGCCATAATGACTCTGTAGGTTGTCTATTTGTGCTTAGGACTAAATATATTTTCTTATGTTAAGTAGTTCTTGATTTAAATTCCCTTTACTTCACAAAATAGTTTAAATTTACAGATTTTTTTTGTGTGTGTGTGTGTGTGCACAACTCCTACAAATTGAATTGGATTGAAATAAATCTTGCCACAATGTTACCCTGATATTTGGTTGAGCATAAGACTTCAGAAATTATAAAAGCTTTGGTCTTTCTTGCATTATCTGCCCTTGAATTGATTAAAATTCAGTATATTTAGATATACAGTAAACCCCTCTATTAATACCACTTGGGGTGCTTTTTTAAAGTGGTCTTAATAGTGGGGTGGTCTTATCTCTGAGGTTTGGTCGGATGCAAAAATTTCAACACAAATTATTGCTTATAGAGAAGACTATGTAATTTAGTTTATTTTATCATAATTTTAACTGTATAGTGTAATTAACATTACATAGTTAAATCAATAAAAGTTCATTTATACATTCTCTGCTAAGTTATGTTTTCTCTCCCACTATAGCTCTTTTCTCCGTTACGTTTGTTTATCTGATCTGATTTGAAATCCTACATCAGAATTATTGTGTCAAAATAAAGGCCATTTATTGTCCAACTGTAAATGTAGAGATAACATTCAGTAAAATCATTTTCCTAAATATTAAATCTATCAATCATAAGCTCATTTACAATCATGTTTAATAACTAATTAATACCGGTCTGCAGATCGCTGAAAACGAATTTCTGTAAGTTGCCCGTATTCGAATTATTTTCGGTTGCTTTACTATAATTAAACAAATAACAAACATCTTTTATTGATAAACGAATGTTGTTTATCAAAACAATTGACCACTTAAAGCTGGTTGTTTAAAATAACACCAAAACACAATAGAGATTTAATCACGATATCAAAAATTCCGATAATCCATTGTCGATGCCATCATACCCAATTAGTGTCGTACTTACTAAGCGTGAAATTCGGATGGTTGATCCGGAGGTGTGAAGTTACTGGTCTTTTTAGCGAGGTTCGTAATAGTGCATTACACAACATTTGTACTGAAATTAGTGGTCGTAATTAGGAATAGCGGGATGCTCGCATTAGAGGGGTTTGCTACCATTTAAATAAAGAACAATTAATTCCATTCTGTCAAAAATCGTTGGTAATAGTGGGGTGCTCGTATTTCCGGGGTGGTCGGAAGGAGAGGTTTTACTGTATATAGAGTGATAACTTTAGAAGTATTTTAAAGATAGTTATGCCCCCTTTTCTACTTAGATTTTTTGTATTATCCAGCACCTGCAGCCAAGTGTTGAACCTGTAGGCTGTCCTCTTGTTTTAAAATTTGATTTTATGTCTATTTTCACTTTTATTGTCATTCCATATCGGTCAGCCACGATATGAGCTTTAATATATATGTTTCAGCAAGCCATTAGTTTGACAACAATTAGCAAGTATTTTAGTCCAACAGTCAATGGTGTGATATACCAAATTGGCAGAAATGTGTTTGAAAAATACAAGGTTTATTACAACATACATAACAATTCGACGCAAATGGTGAGTGCAGTAATCCGAGCCTTATTTCTTAAAAGCAAGATTTACATTACAGGTGAACCCTTTTGGGGACGAGTGGCTTCTTAGCTCACCTGAGCACGAAGTGCTCAAGGGAGCTATTGTGATCGATCGTTGTCCGGCGTCTGTCCATCTGTCCGTCACGGCGTCAACTTTTTCTTTAAACGACATCTCCTCCTAAACTTATGGGTCAAAATCAACCAAACTTTGCAGAAATATTCCTTGGGTGCTCCCTTGCTCAAATTGCTCAAATTGAAAGGACCCCTGCCATATCACGGGAAAAGGGGCCTTAATGACAAATTTTTTGTTTACACTCTAGAAGCCACAAATATGGTCCAATCTTCATGAAACTTAGTCAGAAAGTTTGTTAGTTCATGAGTATGAAGTCTATTGAAAATGGGAAGGATCCGTGCCATATCATGGAAAAAGGGGCCTTAATGACAATTTTGCCAACAATTTCTTTAAACGACATCTCCTCCTAAACTTGTGCGTCAAAATCAACCAAATTTGGCAGAAATATTCTTTGGGTGGTCCCTTGTAAAAATTGCTCAAATGGAAAGGATCCATCCTATATCACGGGAAAAGGGGCCTTAATGACAAATTTCTTGTTTACACTCTAGAAACCACAAATATGGTCCAATCTTTATGAAACTTGGTCAGTAAGTTTGTTAGGTCATGAGGATAGGGTCTATTAAAAATGGGAAGGATTTGTGCATTATCACGGGAAAAGGGGCCTTAATGACAATTTTTTTGTTTACACTCTAGAAGCCACAAATATGGTCCAATCATCATGAAACTTTGTCAGAATGTTTTGTTAGGTCAAGATCATGAGGATGAACTCTTTTGAAAATGGGAAGGATCAGTGCCATATTGCAGGATAAGGGGCCTCAATGACAATTTCTTGTACGAGCTTCAGACGCCACAAATATGGTCCAATCTTCATGAAACTTGATCAAAATGTTTGCCAGGTCACAAGAATGAACTCTGTTGAAAATGGGAAGGTTCATGCCATATCATAGGAAAAGGAGTCTTGATGATAATTTACTTGAAATATCAGGTGAGTGATTTAGGGGCATCAGGGTCCTCTTGTTGATTTTGTTTATTGAAGTGTGAATTACAACTGCCATAGCACATGGCAAATGTTTAAGGTACATGCTACGGTTATAACAGTTAAATGATTCAGAGAGCAACACGTGAATTTCTTTTACTTATAATAAACCATTTATATAAGCTTTAGACAAAAAAATGATAGTCAGAAGAGCATCTCAGGCCCTCATGGACCTCTTGTTTGAGAATTAAACATTTATTTTGAGGATGGCAAGTAGTACTGATTTTAACTAATTGAGAATTAGGTCACTTTTAAGATTTGAGTACTGAGATCGAATCAATTTCTTTAGTATATTCACATGTGGTGTTTTCAAACATTTTGATAAACAGTATTAACAGTATATATTTAGGGTCAAAATGGCATTTGAGATGACAGCTGGTTTCTTATTATACCTCCATTTAGAACAAGAGGGGGTAATACTTGTTTATCCATTTAGTCTGTCATCCATCTGTCTGACCCTCCATCTTAAGGTAGTGGACCTGTAGTAGATCGGCAAAGTTTCAGAACTTTAACAATGTTAACCAAGGTTTCCTAACGATTTTCATTAGGAAACCTCTGTCAAGCTTGTGAAAGATCATGAGTTCCGAAATGTTCTGGATCAATAATGGTTCCACTACCTTTAAGGAGAAGTTTGTATCTCTTTCTTATACCCCCCACAACAAAGTTATGGGGGGGTATACTTATATTCAGGTTGTCTGTCCATCTGTCTGTCCATCAGTCCATCCGCCTGTAGACATTATTTTATGTCCACCTCCCCATCCACAGTTTTGGACCAATTGTGCTTAAATTTTATCAGGTTGTTTCCTATCATATGAAGTTGTGCACCTGCAATTTCCATCCTGATTCAGTCATAAGTTTGAGAGTTATGCCACTTTGATTTTTTTAAGGAGGGGGGACATAATTTTGTGTCCTCAGCTCTTCTCCTCCCACAGTTTTGAAACAATTTTGCTGAAATTTTATCAGGTTGTTTCCCATCATATGAAGTTGTGCACCTGCAATTTGATCCTGATCCAGTCATTAGTTTCTGAATTATGTCACTTTGAACTTTTTAATGAGGGGGTGGGGGGGTGGGGGGGGGGAGTAGTCAAAATTTAAAATTGCAAAACTCTTAAAAAGGGGTCATAAAATGCCCCTTCAAATTCCACTCCTTTATAGATAAGCCTTTGTGGCGGTGTGGGGGGTATTCTCGTCAGCCCTTGGGGGCGACAGCTCTAGTTCCAGCAGCTATGAATCTCAGCAGCTTCTAACATGGCATGGTGTATAGAGGTCCTATAATATGTTCATGTTGCTTACCAAATTCATACCTATTCGATAAATACTTTCTGTTAAATGACTTGGTTAGCTCATTCAGAATGCACTCAAGAAAGAAGTGACTTATAATTAAGTAACTTTACACAATAGTTGCTTGTGACTCAAGGAGATGCCCTATTGCTCTTGGATGAAAAAGGTCAAAGGTCAAGGTGACGATTGAATTTTGTTTCAAACCATTTATAGATCTGGGTCAAAGTGCTTGTGGGGGTTATAAGACCGTTCTGCGACAGATCTAGTTATAATAACAATATTTATGTGGCCTTAAAAAGATAGGTCATTTATTTCATGTACAAGACTATATATATATAACACATACTTAGTGTTTTGTATGAAAAAAATATCTAACAAGGTTGAGGGAAATGATAATCTTAAAGGCTCTGCCGAGACAATTATTAATTCCCACAACCTAGTTTGAATATTTTCATACAAAACACTAAGTATGTATTATATTTATCTTATAACCTCTATTTGCATTGCTTTTTGGTTGATGTTTATAACAGAAATGCAAGTTTCTAAAAGAAATAACCGCAATATGTCATTGTTCTAAAATTAACCCTGTGATTTTATGAAAAATACGTAATGGGGTGTTATCACACGGATATTCATATAGTTACACAATAAGTTTTGCAGACAATTAATTTTAAGCTCACCTGAGCACATCGTGCTTTTGTGATCATTGGATGTCTGTCGTGCGTCGTCTGTCGTCCGTCATCCGTCGTTCGTCCTCAGACGTCAACAATTTAAGTGTTTACACTCTAGAGGCCACAAATATGGACCAATCATCATGAAACTTTGTCAGAATGTTCTCCAGTTGAAGGATGAAACCTATTGAAAATGGGAAGGATCCATGCCATATCACAGGAAAAGGGGCCTAAAAGACAATTTTCTTGTTTACACTCTAGAGGCCACATCATGAATCTTTGTCAGAATGTTCTTCAGGTTACAAGTGAACCCTATTGAAAATGGGAAGGATCCATCCCATATCACAGGAAAAGTGAACTAATTGACAATTTTCTTGTTAACACTCTAGTAGGCCATAAATATGGTCCAATTGTCATGAAACTGGGTCAGAATGTTTGTCAGGTTACAGGGATGAACCCTTTTGAAAAAAGGAAGGATCCTTGCCATATTACGGAAAAATGGCCTAAATGACAGTTTTCTTGTTAACTCTATAGAAGCCACAAATATGGTCCGATCATCATGAATTTTGGTCAGAATGTTTGTCAAGTCACAAGGATGGACCATATCTAAAATGGGAATGATCCATGCCCTATCACAGGAAAAGGGGCCTAATGACAATTTTCTAGTTTACACTCTATAGGCCACAAATATGGTCCAATCTTCATAAAACTCAGTCAGAATATTTGTCAGGTCACAAGGATGAACCGTATTGAAAATGGGAAGGATCCATGCCCTATCATGGGAAAAGGGGCCTTAATTGCATTTTACTTGTTTACACTTTAACAAATCACAAATTATGACTTTTACTGGAAAATTTGATATGACAAAGAAATGAAGGTGAGCGATTAAGGACCATCATGGTCCTCTTGTTTGATAACTGTTTGGTGTGTCATTGTGGAGGTCAAGGGAGGGAGCCTGCGATCAATCAATTATATAGAGGATAATCGTTTGTTTGAGTGTAAAATCTATTTATATTTCATTGAGGAAACAACAAAAGCTATATTTTCATGAGTGGCAGAGCTTCAAGCGCAAATATAGCTTTTGTTGTTCACAAAATGACAAATAAATTAATCATACTCAAAAAACTAATAATAATGTTTTTTCTTTAGTGCAAAAATGAGACAAATTGTGAAAATTTAAGGATAAATTTTCTTAAAAGGGCGTCATTTTGCATGTGATTGCTATGCAATAGTCATGGTGATGTGACTTATTTGGCTCTGCTTAGATAGGATGAAATGAACAATAAGTGGGGTATAAATTTATGATCATTTTACTGGTCAGGCAGTGAGTTTATCAAATGATAACCTACCATTATTTTTAGATAATCCACTAAAAAGCATAAAAGGATCATTTGATAAACTGACTTCTACATGTGTTATTTTTCAGCTCGGTAAATGTTACGAGAAGTATGTATATCGTATCCTGGAAACAGACCAACATGATTTGAACTACAGACATGTATGGCAAGAAATCTCAAATGAAGTCTGTCCTTATACACCCACTGTAAGTTGAAATAATTCAATGCTAATTGTGGCAAGCAATATTTGTGCATTCGGTCTTTCTCGCAATGTTTTAACCCTTTCCTGTTTTATAAAATTTTGGACCTGTCCAAATTCAAAGGTTTTGCAGACGAAAATTTAAAGTGGATTTAAATTGAAAAATATCCATTCAGAAGGGTAAAAAATAGTGTGGAAAAAGAAGAAATTGCTTGTCAGAAGCAATTTCTTCTTTTTTTCACAATGTTTTCTCAATCCTAAAATCACAGACACGTAAAAAGCAGGGATTAAACAGCAAAGGGTTAAACAGAGCTTATTTTCCTTGGAATCTAAATTAATGAATTGTAATGGTATTCCTTTCAAGGGTGCACTAAACAAGAACACAACTTGACAAATTTTTTTGTACGGGTGGCTTTCTGGAATTTATCAAATTTTTAATTTTCATATTTTGTTAAGGCAAAAAGAGATTCAAGACAAAGTTACTAACACGTTTTCTTCACTTCTAACCATGTTTTTATATCAAATACTGTTGATGGATAATGGAAACATTGAAACTACAGTTATGCACAAGCATAATTATGATGTTTTGATGGCTAAGTGTCTTTTTCTATTGGTATAAAGAATCAAGTTTCTTGAAATCTTTGTGGTTAGGAATGGCAAAATGTGGTTGTGCTTAAACTGTAATGAAAAGACGTCATCATACTTTCTCATTGTCTGTGTATGATTACAAATGTCATAAGCTATATTGATGAGGAAATTAACATTGTGAATGCCTCTTAAGAAAATATCGGACATAAGCATCTACACTCTGTCAACTGGAAGTTGGTATTTGTTTATTCTATGGATTTTTTGCGCATTGTTTAGACAAACCATATTTTAATAAGATTTTGCTGAAGGAAATAAAGTGAAATAATGATACTGAAATTTCATAACTTATCTACTTATCATCATTATATATTAATTAAATGACTGGACTGTAAATTTAACAATATATTTACATGGTAAATTTACATTGTAATTACGATTGAATCAGGAAGGTTTATCATAAAATGTCAATAAACATTCCTATTTATACGGAAAGGTATGCTGATTTCTTCACCAAATAAAGGAAAAATATGGTTTTTAAAGATAATGGAAAATTTGATAAAATTCATTTGGGCAATTTCCCAAAATATTGGTTTTTGTGGCATTTTTCCCTTTAGAAATGCCCCGAAATTTGAGCATTTTCAACTTTTGAAAGCATGCTATTAAAAGTTATTGATTAAATAGAAATTTGTTTGGTTACAATCATTGTGTACATGTATATGTATAAGGTACATCAACAGGTATGTTTTGTATGACTATCTGCTGGTTTTAAGCTTAAACTACATCGAAAGTTAATATAGAAATTTTACTGAAAAATGCCCAGTATCATCCAAGGGCAGATAACTCTAGCATGAAAACAAGCACAGAAAGGTGCCATCAAGTTTTGATATAATGTCTATATAATGTTAATCTACATTGTATATGAACAAGAAAAAATTCTTTGGGCAGAAAAAAAAGACCCCAATGTGTCCTTTGCTGCTGTAAGGACAAATTTCAGAGACTTTGAACAATATGACAATATAATAGATCATGAATTTGCCATGCTTATTTGTTTTATAGATTGTTTCAATATCTTGAATGATTATTTTCTCATAAATAGCTTGACTATTTGTTGAAAAGGTGGGCTATTCCAGTCATCCGATGATGGTGTCTGTAGCGGTGTTGGCGTAATGCTATGGTTAAGTTTTTTTGTGCAAGTGTTTAGAATCTCTGTTTCATTGAGTAGTGTAGACAGCAACTTACTGTAAATACAGAGTTACCTGATTGTCTACAGATACTTTGAGACATTATCTATCTACTAAAGGCATAGTGAGGACACTTGTTAGACTGTGTAGATGCACATGCTGCTCAAAGTCTTTGTTTTGAGTGTATTTGAAATTGATGGAAATCTCACACACAGGCTCATATATTTTCTTTTTATCTTATAACCAAACAAATATCCATGTGATAACATTCCGTATGATATTTTTTATGATATCACATAGTTATTTTTATAACAATTATATAATGCGGTTATTTTTAGAAACTTGCATTTCAGTTAGAAACATCGACAAAAACAAGACAGAAAGATGTTATAAGATAAATATAATACGTACTTAGTGTATTGTATGAAAAAAATATCTAACTCAGTTGGGAGAATTGATAAATGTCTCGGCAGAGCCTCGACAATAATCAATTCTCCCAACCTTGTTGGATATTTTTATTCATACAATACACTAAGTACGTATTATATATTTATGCTTTGCAGCTGTTCTAATTAGAGATTGGTATTTTTAAGAAGTGAGTTAGAATTTTTACCTAGAATATATTACATACATTTATTTTCTTTTAACCCTTTGCTGTTTAATCCCTGCTTTTTACGTGTCTGATTTTATGATTGAGAAAACATTGTGAAAAAAGAAGAAATTGCTTCTGACAAGCAATTTCCTCTTTTTCCACACTATTTTCCATTCTACTGTATAGTTATTTTTCAAATTAAATCCACCTTAAATTTTCGTCTGCAAAACCTTTGAATTTGGACAGGTCCAAAATTTTGTAAAACAGGAAAGTGTTAAGAAAGAAGAGATATGTATGGATTTAACTGTTTCAGATTGCTGTCTCTAAATTTTAAACTGGAAAAGTCTGATCTTTAATTCAATTTTCTTTTTTAACAGAACATCAACCCCAAACCTTGGCCCTCAACTATTCACCAAAAGGTATGCTTTCTCTAGTTTTTAGCTCGAATGACCCAAGGTCAAAAGAGCTATAGCAATGGTGCGTTACCTGTCTGGCTGTCTGTCCAACTGTGAGCCTGTCTATTAACCTTTTGTTATGCAATAGAGTCAACAAATACTATTGGATTCTCTTGAAACTTTCACAGGACGATTGTAATACAGGGCTACAGATAGAGGGTGTATTTTGGATTACAAATAAGATTTATTATACTGCCACAAGTTGTAAGTTATTGGTATTGATTGGAGTCGTCTCATCAAGACGATTCAAATGAGTACCCATAACATAGAGTTTCTTTGTGAAATAGAAATTTAAGACTGGCTTTACCTCACCTTCAGTGTGTCCCACTGCTGCTTCAATCTAGGGGTAAAAAATGGGTATTTTACAGCATGCATGTACCCCCTCAATATGTGACAAAGAAGGCTGCTTGAAAAAATAGGGGGTATAGGCTTCAATTTGGGGGTAAATCACCCCCATTTGAGGGTTTTTGGGAACACTGACCTTATCTGTTCCTCTGGTAAGGTCATAAAAACAATCCTTTTGAAAATGTGGATTGTCCATTACAAAACTCAGGAAAAAGGTTTGTGTCTTTTATTCCTGTTGGGAGCATAACTTCTACATTTATTGATTTATAATAACTTGGCACAGTTGTTCCCTGGGTGATTGCTAGTGTCATGCGAAGAGTTTGTCTGGATTTTCCAAACATCAAGGTCATGGCTGAAGGTCAAATGGGTCACTGGTAAAAATTTAGTATTTGCAGGGCATCCATGTCTGTGACACAATTTAATTTTGATATGGTATTTTTATTTTACTGATTGCTTAAGAATTGTCTTAAGAATATTTAGTCTGTAATTGAAGCATGGCTGATAAAGCCCTATCCAAACGTTGAAATGATTTGTTTACAAGATCAGTTAACTTTCCACTAATTCAAGGAAAGTCTTTCTCTGACGCAGGTGCAAGGCATGTTGTATTTTAACCTTTCTGAAATTATGCATGAAGGGTAGAGTCTAAGAAAGGTCTCACAACACACTCCCCCAAAGGCAAATCATTTTCATGACAATATAAGCCTATAATAAGAAGTAATGTATATTTTGCACAATCAAATTTGTAATAGTTAACTTCTTAAATGGCTCATAGGCTAATCCTGGATGAGTCAAGCTCTTACAATTATTCAGTCCACAACTGAAGCATAGCTGAAAATAATCTGTCCTAGGCCAGGTTGGAACCCATACAGAACAGAAATGTTAAAATTAGCAAAACTGATTTTAACCCTTTGCTGTTTAATCCCTGCTTTTTACGTGTCTGTGATTTTATGATTAAGAAAACATTGTGAAAAAAGAAGAAATTGCTTCTGACAAGCAATTTCTTCTTTTTCCACACTATTTTCTACCCTACTGAATGGTTTTTTTTAGCTCCACTGGCTGAAAGCCACTGGGGCTATTGTCATGGCGTTGTGTCCGTCGTGCGTCCGTCCGTCCGTGCGTGCGTCCGGTCGTAAACTTTTCTTTAAAAATCTTCTCCTCAGAAACTACTGGATGAATTTCAACCAAACTTTACAGGAACGATCCTTGGGTGACCCTCTTTCAAAGTTGTTCAAGAAATTTTGATCCAATGAAAAACATGGATTTAATGGGCGTGGCTAATTTCCTAATATGGTAAAAAGAGAGTTTTCTCAGATTCTAATCAATGGATACCAATTAAATTTTACATGAATGATCCTTGGGTGGCCCTGTATCAGTCTACAAAAAATCATTGTGATTGGATGGAAAATATGCATTTTATGGGCAGAGGTCATTTCTCTATATGTTATATAGTGGAAACTTTGAAAATCATTTTCTCAGAATGTAATCGATGGATATCAACCAAATTTCACTGGAATGATCCTTGAGTGATCTTTTATCAGTCTACAAAAAATAATTGTGATCGGATGGAAAATATGCATTTTATGGGTGGAGGTCAATTCTCTATATGTTATATAGTGGAAACTTTGAAAATCATTTTCTCAGAATGTTAAAGATGGATATCAACCAAATTTCACTGGAATGATCCTTGAGTGATCTTTTATCAGTCGACAAGAAATCATTGTGATCGGATTGAAAATATGCTTTTTATGGGCGGAGGTCATTTCTCTATATGTTATATAGTGGAAACTGAAAATCATTTTCTCAGAATGTAACTAATGGATATCAACCAAATTTCACTGGAATGATCCTTGGGTGATCTTTTATCAGTCTACAAAAAATCATTGTGATCGGATGAAAAATATGCATTTTATTGGCAGAGGTCATTTCTCTATATGTTATAAAGTGGAAAATTTGCAAATCATTTTCTCAGAATCTAATTTTTGGATATCAACCAAATTTCACTGGAATGATCCTTCAGTGACCCTTTATCAGTGTACCAAAAATTATTTTGATTGAATGAAAAATATGCATTTTATGGGCAGAGGTCATTCCTCAATATGTTAAATAGTGGAAACTATGAAAATCATTTTCTCAGAATGTAACTGATGGAATCATTTTCAACATCAGTAGAACCCCAAATATCTAAAAATCTAGTGAAAACATTTATTTGCTTTTACAAGAATTTCAAGCCTGTGGAGCGACTCAAGCCATTCATGGCTTTCTAGTTTTAATTAAATCCACTTTAAATTTTCGTCTGCAAAACCTTTGAATTTGGACAGGTCTAAAATTTTGTAAAACAGGAAAGGGTAAAGGAAATAAATTATTTACACAGAGGTGGAAGGTTTAAATTGTGGATAAATGTTTGTTTGATTTATATTTCATTGGGTGAACAACAAAAGCTTTATTTTACTTAGTGGTTCCACTTTTGTTGCTCAAGAAATACAACAATTATCTTATTTCTTTAATGCAAAAAGAGACAAAGTGTGAACAATATCAAGACAATTTTTAGCTCCACTGGCTGAAAGCCACTGGGGCTATTGTCATGGCGTTGTGTCCGTCGTGCGTCCGTCCGTCCGTGTGTCCGTCCGTCCGTCCGGTCGTAAACTTTTCTTTAAAAATCTTCTCCTCAGAAACTACTGGATGGATTTCAACCAAATTTCACAGGAATGATCCTTGGGTGACCCTCTTTCAAAGTTGTTCAAGAAATTTTGATCCAATGAAAAACATGGATTTAATGGGCGTGGCTTATTTCCAAATATGGTAAAAAGTGAGTTTTCTCAGATTCTAATCAATGGATACCAATTAAATTTTACATGAACTATCCTTGGGTGACCCTTTATCAGTCTACAAAAAATCATTGTGATATGATGAAAAATATGCATTTTATGGGCGGAGGTCAATTCTCTATATGTAATATAGTGGAAACTTTGAAAATCATTTTCTCAGAATGTTACAGATGGATACAGTACGGAACATCGGGAATTTGACAATCATTTCAATCACAATCCGATCATTCACGGGCAATCACGTTCAATCAGCGTTCAGCGTTCAATCAGCGTTCAATCACAATTTTACAATCAGCGTTCAATCAGAATTGTTACAAAGCGTTCAATCAGAACCGTTCACTCATTCCGATCGGTTACATGATAAGAAACCGTTCAATCAGTTTTAACGAAATTATTTTCGTTTGATTAAAAATAATTCATTTTGTTGATAGAATAGATAAATAAAAAGGCAAATTCACAATTTTCTCGAAATAAATAGCTCTAGCGAGTTTCGGAAACATCCAGGCAAATTAAATAAAGGCGAGACGACGAGTACTTGCGAGTGTTCGTTTCTTATTCCAGTTCGATCCAAATACCCTTTTCGCCTCAGTGCCAGTTCGTACCTAGTCCGCCAGTAGAGAATGAAAGGATGAACAGCCGAGAGATTTTCCTTACTTTCTTTAAACAATTTCTCTCCTCAGTGGCCGGCTTTACCGGGGCCAAAATGCTTTATTAAAGGCAAGAACATTGTTACCCTTATGAAATATTACTTATTGAAAGTGCTTTCAATTGAATGGTAAAACAATCCTATCCATGTTATTCTCCAATATTTCATTGATTAGGACATGCTCACCAGCCACGACATGCATCTCATTTTCATACGGCGGATTCGTGGAGACTGTAATGTAGACTGGTAAACCTGTCCCATCTACGCTACCCTCCGATCTATATCGATAGATTGAGGCAGGCTCGCCAGTCAAACCGTAATGTAGGTTTTACTCTACAGTTGGGTCTTCAAAGTTAACCACAAGTTGATTAAATTTCCCGAGGAAAATGAATGATAAGACTCGCGATAGGGGCTACTTTAGATCCGCAACTGCAGTCTAGGGGGAGACTGGGTAATTGTGGGGCTACATTTTTAGCTCCACTGGCCGAAGGCCAGCGAGCTATTGTCATGGCGAGGTGTCCGTCGTGCGTCCGTGCGTCCGTGCGTCCGTGCGTGCGTAAACTTTTCTTTAAACATCTTCTCCTCCTAAACCAATGGGTTGATTTTGACGAAACTTGGCCAGAATGTTCCTTGGATGACCCTCTTTTAAAGTTGTTCAAGAAATATGGATTGACCCCCAAATATGGGCGTGGCAGGGCGGGGCTTATTTTGACCCCGAAACCTTTGATTGACATCTCCTCCTGAACCATTGGGCCGATTTCAATGAAACTTTACCAGAATGTTCCTTGGATGAACCTCTTCTAAAGTTGTTCAAGAAATTTGGATTGACCCCCAAATATGGGTGTGGCAGGGCGGGGCTTATTTTGACCCTGAAATCTTTGAACGACATCTCCTCCTGAACCATTGGGCCGATTTCAATGAAACTTTACCAGAATGTTCCTTGGGTGAACCTCTTCTCAAGTTGTTCAAGAAATTTGGATTGACCCCAAAATATAGGCGTGTCAGGGCAGGGCTTATTTTGACCCTGAAATCTTTGATTGACATCTCCTCCTGAACCATTGGGCCGATTTCAATGAAACTTTACCAGAATGTTCCTTTGGTGAACCTCTTCTCAAGTTGTTCAAGAAATTTGGATTGACCCCCAAATATGGGCGTGGCAGGGTGGGGCTTAATTTGACCCTGAAATCTTTGATTGACATCTCCTCCTGAACCATTGGGCTGATTTCAATGAAACTTTACCAGAATGTTCCTTGGGTAACCCTCTTCTAAAGTTGTTCGAGAAATTTGGATTGACCCCCAAATATGGGCGTGGCAGGGCAGGGCTTATTTTGACCCTGAAATCTTTGATTGACATCTCCTCCTGAACCATTGGGCCGATTTCAATGAAACTTTACCAGAATGTTCCTTGGGTGAACCTCTTCTTAAGTTGTTCAAGAAATTTGGATTGACCCCCAAATATGGGCTTGGCTTATTTTGACCCTGAAACCTTTGATTGACATCTCCTCCTGAACCATTGGGCTGATTTTAATGAAACTTTACCAGAATGTTCCTTTGGTGACCCTTTTCTAAAGTTGTTCAAGAAATTTGGATTGACCCCCAAATATGGGCGTGGCAGGGCGGGGCTTATTTTGACCCCAAAACCTTTGATTGACATCTCCTCCTGAACCATTGGGCCTATTTCAATGAAACTTTACCAGAATGTTCCTTGGGTTACCCTCTTTTAAAATTGTTCAAGAAATTTGGATTGACCCCCAAATATGGGCGTGGCAGGGCGGGGCTTATTTTGACCCTGAAATCTTTGAAATACATCCTTTCCTTAACCATTGGGCCGATTTCAATGAAACTTTTCCAGAATGTTCCTTGGGTGACCCTCTTCTAAAGTTGCTCAAGAAATTCGGATTGGATAAGATCAACTGGATCAATAAAATTCAGGTGAGCGGTTTAGGGCCATTCTGTTCCTCTTGTTTCAAAGTGATATCTAAATAGTTTTCTTCCTTGTAATTTTACATATTAGTTTAAATAAGTTCATTCCTTCATAAATCAGTTTAAACTAAGAAAAAGTCAGAATTCCTTTTGAAAGATGTTCACTCTCATTACCTTCTTTTCTCAATATCTCTCTTTCAAATCCTGAGATTTTTAAGCCAGTGGAGCGATACAGGCCCTCATGGGCCTCTTGTTTATGAAAAGGTTTCGGTCAACTTGTATCGAAACTTCTTACATTTAACTATTGAGTCCTATACCGGTGGTATGAGCACCTAATTATTGACTCTTGATATTACTGTATTTTACCAGTGAATACAGTAAGAAGAACCTGGAAATTGAAAATTGAATGACCTTAGAATGAAATTGAATGCGTGTGATGAGCAAAATTAGATTGATTTTCAAGGGAGGTAAAACAAAATCGACAATAAATTAGTGCCAATTGATTACCTCCCGTTAAAAGATCTACGAACTTTTCTGGATTTGTGTCTTTACAGACAAATCAGACCCTTTAAAAACCAACGACAGCCTTAAAAAATCATACAATCATTTTATTGGAATGCTGATTATTTTGCACAGATTCAAAGTGTTTTTTTTAATGATTTTGAGCGTTTTAAATTGATTGGAGTGAGTGTTAGGAATGAAATATTTGAGCACTAGGCGAGTGATTTCGATTGGTTTTGATCTAGATGAATGTCAATTTCACAATGTGATTTGCCGTTACACAAGACCTTTTCTGAACCATCAGCTGGGAGAAGAAAGTCAAAATTGATGGATGCCACCATCAGAGATTGGGCCTGGGACCCAACAATTTGTGTGTTAGAAAGGGGGTTAACACTGCTTTTAACAATCTTAAGGTCTTTTCAGCTTTTCAAGCACTACCATTAGATCCCTTCCTAGCCTCTAGCTGCTATCCCACATAGATTTATGATTATTAATCCACAGGGGCTAAGCCTTGCAGTAACGCAGGGCTGTCAAACATGGGGTAGCGAGTTAGAACCCCGGCTCAGCCAACTTTCATCCGTCAATATTGATTAAATTAGAGTCAACGGCTAATGATATTTTACTTATGATAAAATGTAGCACGCCTTAGATGGATGAGCAGCTAGTGGCTCACAAGAAATGTTGAGGTTTTACTGGTGTGAGAAAGGATATGAGTTGGTGCACTGGCCAACTATAATATAACTGCACTAATATTGAAAGTGGTATTAAACCCCATGCAAACAAAACATATCAACCCATTCTGGGGAACAACTTGTAGGAAAGGACGTTGGCTCTAGGAGCAAATGAATGGGTGTCGGATACACTACCACAGCAGTTACCCAAATACATCCGCCTATATAGTTGTGATGACAATATATTTCACATATCCTTGAGTCACATAAAACACATGCTAAATATGGCCATGATTTGTATAGAGGTAGTGGACCCTTAATAGTTCCTCCACATATCCGAACTCATGATCTTTCACAATGTTTACATTAAAATCATTAGGAAACCTCAGTTAACACTGTTACAGTTCATTACTCTCAAAATGTCGTGTATCTATCACGGGTGTACTACCTTAATCCAATTCAATCTGAACCTGGAAATTCCCATTTTGACAGGAGATATAGACAAGGATCATCCTGAACATATGTGCAGTCTGATCTTAGTCTACACCATCTTTTTGACTAAGAACTGTGTTGAGACTAAATTTTCAAGACAGAATTTGTTGGATGATTTTTCTTTCAGAGACATTCAGCACTTTGCCTTAAAGCTAGTGTAATTTAGCCTGGATTTATACTTAGCATAAGAAGGGTAATGGCCATTGGCATTGATGAGCTATTTCCCATGTGCGGATCCAGTGGGGGGATATCAGGACAAAAAAATTACATTGAAATACATTTATACAAATATATCATCAGTGGGTGACCAAAATGCTACCTCATTTGAGGTTTAGCTTAAGGTAGTGGAACCGTAATAGTTCCGCAGCATTTCGGAACTCATAATCTTTCACAATGTTAACCGAGGTTTCCTAATGAAAATCATTAGGAAACCTCGGTTAACATTGTTAAAGATCATTACTTCCGAGACATTGCGGATCTTTTACAGGTCCACTACCTTAAACGTTTTGCTCACCAACTGATGAATTGATCAATAGACAACTATGTTTGTGCTGCTCTTATGGAAAACAAAAGCACCACATGTGGGTGCCTATGCTTGGCTGTTGGTGATAAAAATTGTCAAAACAGGGGCACAATTTGCAAAATATGCATCTAGATTTATACATCTTGGCAGTAGAGTTGGTTCTTTGGTTAGAGAAAATATGAGACAAGTTTCAATTCAATACCTTTAGGAATAACATAGATATCACAAAATGTCAAAGGTAATGCAAGAAGACAACCAAGGCTATAGCAACTACTTCACTAAAAATTCAGGATCAGCACATGTATTTCTTGTTGTAGAAATGTTCAAAACAAAAGGATTTGAACCTTTTATTGGACCAAATATTTACAAAATGCATAATAGAGTGTAATTACATTTATTTAATTCTATAAACAAGACATACCAAACAAAAATCCCTAAAACAATCTGTATATGACCTGTTCAATTAATACATAAACTGTTTTTAATAACGGCCTATCTGATTCTTAATTCTCTTAAGTAGCACCTTCCTTTCCATATCAATGAGTCATTCTACCCTACTATAAAGTCAAATTGTGAATAGCAGGAAGTGAAGTCTCAGAGTTTAAACTAAACTCAAACTTTTTCTTTTGATTAATTTGTTACAGATAAAATTCAATTTCAGAGTGAAACAACAGTAGCTAAGTACAATCAAACTTGTTAATTTTGTCTCTTGTCCAATGATAAATTCAATGATCAATAGTTGAAAAAATGCATTTGATAAAACAATAATGATCAAGCAAAGAGGTGCGTTTTATAGATTAAGATTTTGAATATATCTTAAGATTTTTAATCGGAATATCCTGAACAATTCAGTTGAAATTCTACATAGCAGTCAGAGATATTCCGATTAAAAAATTAAAATAAATCTTAAAAATTCTTCAACCTAAAAAAACACACCTCAGGTCAATTGAAATTCAATTTTAAAGATAAGTAATATGGCTTTTCTGTATTTAGAATTCTACTAAAAATGTTACCATCTTGCTCAGTCAATGCAGAGTGTATAGTCCAACATGGATCAATATTTTGCCAGATCAGTATTGGTTTGAAGTTAGTGGACCCGTAATAATTTCACAACACTTCAAAGCAATGAATTTTAACAATGTTAACCGAGGTTTCCTAATGATTATCATTTGCAGGTGTATTTTTACTGAGAAACTGGGGCTGAATATCGGCCCCTTCCCCTCTGCGATTTTTCCCCCAAAATGGACCTTTTCCCCTCCCAAACAAATTTCCCCACCCTAACAAGGTTTTCCCCAGATAATGTTTATGTTATAAATCAAAGATAGTGGATAATTTGCTTTTAAAATGCATTTACGGTTCCATTTTTAGTCATAAAACAGCATCATACATCTTTCATAAGGGGCAAAAATGTAAACATTCCAGAATTTCCAAGACATCATTAGGCTCCACTCTGTCGATTCTGTATCAATTTTCACCAAATCCGAAACCCTCTGCCATTACAAAATACGCCAAATATCGCTCTGCCTCAGACTTTTCCGTGATGCCCTTTTATTATGATTGTGCTCAGACTTTAGACAAGGAACCCTATTTAGATAGTGGACTCGTAAAAGTTCCGCAACATTTCAGGAGGCATAAACTTTAACAAGTTAAACCGAGGTTTCCTAATGATTTCATTTGGAAACTAGGTTAACATTATGAAATATTATGAGTCACAAACAGCATAGATTGACCACTTGTAGTCAAATTGTAAAATATTTGAGGTAAATTATGTGAGAGATTATAACTAGAACTAATTCTAGCATTCACTTTGGATAAAACAGTGTATCTCACTTAGTGTCATTGTGGTAAAGGAACTTGATTCTTGACCTGGAAGTTAGTGGTTCAAGCCCAAATGTCATCAAGGTGTTAATAAATTGGCACTTAGTAGCCAGCCCCAGTTCACCCGACTTTTTGTCACAATCTGAAATAAATGTATCTGGCACCCTAACCAATGACTAACAGTTTTCATTCAGCACAGACACACACTTGCCAGTAATACCTGAAAGGGGAAATAGGCAGTAGATAGATAGGGAACCAGCCAATCCGGCTCCTCGTCAAACCAGTCCCATGGTCAAATAGGCCCCAATACGGTCATACCGACCCCAAATCAGACAAACCAGGCCTTATTTTATTTCAAACGTTGCTTATATACATGCATTTTCCTTTAATTTTTGAACTATTGACTGTAATGCAATAGATAAATAGTGACAAATATATCGACTGATAGAAAGTGTATGTTCCTCTTTTGCTTAAGCTACTGTCACATAAACACTCTGTTTGCTTTAGTGAGGCATCACTGATGACTTAATGTAGAATAGTTGATGAAATTGATGACAAATTTCTGATAAGTTGACATCTAATTCATTCTTTCGATGCAATGCCCTGTGAATGGACCGGGCCAGGTCTAATCATCTGGTTGGCTCGGGTTTCCTTTTTTTACATCACAGACACAGAGTTTTATATTCTTTTCTGACCTGTTTACTTCATTTTGGAATCAACTACTATCGTTGGCGACCCGACTAGTCAACGGCATCTAGTAGGCTTAATGACCACATGCAGTAAAGTCGACAGGTCGAAAGGTTCGAGGTCCGAAAAAGTGACATCCTATTCAACTGTCGATTTCTTTGGCGATCCTAGTATTCTTAAATAAGATCAATGTCCAGTCTTAACGAAGCTTATTTTAACTCCAGCCAATGGTTTTCAAGATTAAAATCTGGAAACATGAGAATTTTTCCCAATTTTTTTTTTTTAATTAGAGTTCAGTTGCGTGTGTAAATGGCGGCTTTTTATTCAAGGGAAATAATCTTTACAACATGATAGTAGGTAATTTGCTGTGGACCCCTGCGGATAAATTAAAAAAATATGCTTGGAAAAATATAATTTTCATATTTCGTTTAATTTCTTTCGTTATTTATGTTTTTAATTGAATGATTGAACGCACCGTTCAATTTGATTGAACGGTCGGATTTAGCATAGAAAGCGTTCAATCAAATCAGAAGAAAAAACGTTCAGCGGGCAATCACGATCAATCAAAAACGTTCAATCACCGCTCAGCGTTCAATCACGTCCCAATCGGATTGTCAAATTCCTGATGTTCCGTACTGTATCAACCAAATTTCACTTGAATGATCCTTGAGTGACCCTTTATCAGTGTACCAAAAATCATTGTGATCGGATGGAAAATGTGCATTTTTTGGGCGGAGGTCATTTCTCTATATGTTATATAGTGGAAACTTTGAAAATCATTTTCTCAGCATGTAATAGATGGATATCAACCAAATTTCACTGGAATGATCCTTGAGTGACCCTTTATCAGTCTACAAAAAATCATTGTGATCTGATGAAAAATATGCATTTTATGGGCAGAGGTCATTTCTCAATATGTTAAATGGTGGAAACTATGAAAATCATTTTCTCAGAATGTAACTGATGGAATCATTTTTAACATCAGTTGAACTCCAAATATCTAAAAATCTAGTCAAAACATTTATTTGCTTTTACAAGAATTTCATGCCTGTGGAGCGACTCAAGCCATTCATGGCTTTCTAGTTCTTAGAGCCCATCATTTTGCATGTAATTGAATGGTGACATCACTTAGCTCCACATACATGACACTAGATAGGATGAATTGAATGAAATTTTGGTAGAATTTTTGATAATTTCACTGGTTAGGCGGTGAGTTCATCAAATGATAATCTACCGTTATTACTCGACAATCCACCGAAAAGCTTTAAAGAATATTCTAACATTATTTTGGTGACATCATCTAAGAATTATTTTCTGATTTTTAGAATAAAACCAACCGATTAAGGCAATTAAAGTATCTTTACTTGTGTCATTTTGCAGATCGGAAAACTTTTTCTTAACATTATCCTGAAGAATCTAAAGATAGAAAACGAAAGAAGTACTGGCAGGTATGTTAACCCTTTGCTGTTTAATCCCTAATTTTACATGCCTGTCACTTCATGATTGAGAAAACATTGTGAAAAAAGAAGAAATTGCTTCTGAAAGCAATTTCTTCTTTTTCCACACTATTTTCTACCCTACTGGATGGTTATTTTTCAAATTAAATGCACTTTAAATTTTCGTCTGCAAAACCTTTGAATTTGGACAGGTCAAAGTTTTGTAAAATAGGAAAGGGTTAAATACAAATGGACGAGAGTGTGCAAAATTTGTAAGTTCCAAAACATCTGAATTCCCTTACTGAAGTTCTGCATTAACCTCTCTAAATCTGACTTTAAGAAATAAGCACCATCGGGGACCTCTGTAGAATAGATATTTTGTAAAAAAAGAAAGATATCTATTCCAAAAGAGGTCAATGATCTGTCTGATTTTGCCAGTTCTTACCCTTGAAGTTGGAATGATAACTCTAGATAGAGAAAACAGCCCTTACCAAAAAGTTGTTATCTGGCTAAGGTCAACATTGTACAGACTACCTAGAGTGTCCCTGTATGCTTGACGGGTTGCAAAATAGAAATTTTAAGCTCAAAAATGAACTTTAAGCTTCTATTTTGTCAAAGCTGCTTTTCACTTTGTTTTAGTTTTTGAAGTATTAATTTGGCTGCTAGAGACAGAAAAGGAAAAAAAGCTAACCCTAAGAACAAAAGGTCAGAAAGATCTGCAAATCAATATCAACCTGAAGATCTTGCAAATATGGTTATACGCAAACAACAATCATGTCTTTTCTTGCTTATGTTCCATGAAATGGAAGCTGTCGGAGTGCAGAAGTGATGTAGTGTAATTGTATAGGTCACAGTTATTAGTCACAGTAGAGGCTTGATTGAATTTCTATGCTTTTTATGCAGTCAGACTGAAAGTCTGACTTGCATATAGTGGTCGTCGGCAATCGGATCCTCACAACTCCGAATTCGAATAAATCCATGAGCGTGAAAAAGTAAACCCATTCATTATTTCTATCCCGCGAAAATAATATCAGACTGAATGTCAGCTACCTAGATTTTTGTGAACAATTCCGATTTTAAAGCCATATTTCCGTATTACGAATTTGGACATCAAAATTCCGGGGAAAAAAAACGATTTTGAACGGCGCCGAGAAGTAAACACGAAATCGAAAGTAGTCAGCGACCGTTTTTTTAAAGGGAATGATCGTGTTTTGGACTTACTTCCCTTTTTCAGACAGGTTTATCGTTTATTTTGAAATCCGGTGTTAGGGTTCTGCCAAGACTGTGCGATTAGAACTAAATAGTTGTAGACTGCGAATAAAAATCAAAAGGATGGGCCCAACGTCGCGCCGAATCTTAAAATACAACATCGACGAAAATCGGACCTCCGCGACGACCTGCCGTTTTGGCCTATTCCAAAATAAAAATCTTTATGGTACCCCGCACATAGACTGGTCCCATTGTCGACTATCATAAAAGCTTCATACATGAGTCGACTGTAGTACCAGTCTACCCCGCACAGCGTTATGATAATCGGCGCTGTATTATCGGAACCATTCTATGTTTACACGTTTCTTTACGAAATAGATCAAGATTAAAGGCGATCAAAGACGATTTATAACTTTTTCGCCGGGTCTTCCGAAAAGAAAGCAAAAGTAAATATATAAATAGATTCTAATGAACCCGGGCCGATTTCACAGGGTCCACGTCCATATTACACCCTCACCGAAAATCTGTCCCTCTGAAATTTTAGCAGACGAGCAAGTGACTTTTGCCGATCTAAAAACCAAAGAAAAGCGGGGATTTCTCACGTATACTTGCTTGACAGATATTACTGGCTTAAGTATGGTGAGAAACCCAACGTTATGACATGTTCAGTGTGAATAAAAAAAGGGAATAGCAGAGTTAGATAGTTAACAATATCATGTTGATTTGTAGACTCGAGTGCAATTTTTAGGCTGGTTTTATGTCTGTAAATATTTTCTGTTAACTGGGCATGAGTATTAGCAATCACAGGAGCTATCCCTATTATCAAGGTGGATGACGATGGAAGATATAAGAATTAAGCCCTTATTATTTTTATATTATTATTCTGGCCTTTTAGTAAAGCATCGGCCCTCCAAGCAGTGCTCTTTTCATCAAAAGCAAGGGCTTTAAGCATGAATAAGGCAATATTTCGGAATGAAAGGTCAGAATAGAAGGCCAAAGATCTGAAGTGTAGATTTTAGCCTTAGATTTTAGAGAATTTGTTATAATTGAAATATTTCAATACTCAGATATTGTTCCGTCCTGACTGCATTCAGGCCTTTCAGGCCTTTGATTTCACTCTACTAATGCTGCAATGACACTGCACTTCCAGTTTGCAATACCATAGCAATGATAGTTCGACCTCACAAAGCTCTTACAGCATTCTTGTCGCATTGTGGTCTGACAGCCATTGTTTTGTACATGCACAAAGTACAAGCCTTGGGATTGCGCTTTGTGTCAAACTTTGGCATTCTAGGGCATTGCACTATGTTCTACCTGAAATCTCCATGCGCTCCTGCTCTAATAAGGTTGATGCCACAGTGTTCTCACTGCACTCTGGAAATCGTCAGATTTACAAAAGAGCGGCGTGGCATTGCCACTCTGGTGGAAGCTATTTATTTACACAGGTGAGATAAAGGACTATCATGGTTCTTTTGTAATAGATGACTCATAATAAATGCTGTTTTTCTTGACAACTCATTCAAAATCCACTATGTGTATAATTGAAACATTTTTCTCAAAATGGATTTGTTTATTTACAGTTATCAAGAGAAATGTTTTAATGTAGTAAACAGAAATAGAGATAATAGAAGCACAAAGGAAATACAGGTTTGTGTCTATTCTTGTCTTAGTACAATCAATATTCCTAGAGCAACCACTTCTATTAAGGAAACATTTTATTAAGTGACCATTATCAAGAGTCCCTTCACATTTAGCAATCTCTGAAAAATTGGACATTCTTAATCCTTGTCATGCTGAATAAAAATCCTTGGCAAAAAATGCATTAAAATCAAAGTGCTAAAATTACTGGTTTCCCTGATTGTGTGTCAGTTTTTAGCTCCACTGGCTGAAAGCCACTGGGGCACAGTCATGGCGTTGTGTCCGTCGTGCGTGCGTCCGTCCGTACGTGCGTCCGTGTGTCCGGTCGTAAACTTTTACTTTAAAAATCTTCTCCTCAGAAACTACTGGATGGATTTCAACCAAACTTCACAGGAATGATCCTTGGGTGACCCTCTTTCAAAGTTGTTCAAGAAATTTTGATCCAATGAAAAAACATGGATTAAATGGGCGTGGCTAATTTCAAAATATGGTAAAAAGTGACCTTTCTCAGGTTCTAAAAAATGGATATCAACCAAATTTTATATGAATGATCCTTGGGTGACCCTTTATCAGCCTACAAAAAAATTATTGTAATCGGATGAAAAATATGTATTTTATGGGCAGAGGTCATTTCTCTATATGTTATATAGTGGAAACTTTGAAAATCATTTTCTCAGAATCTAACTGATAGATATCAACAAAATTTTACATGAATGATCCTTGGGTGATCCTTTATCAGTCTACAAAACATTATTGTGATCGGAAAAAAAATATGTACTTTATTGGCGGAGGTCATTTCTCTATATGTTATATAGTGGAAACTTTGAAAATCATTTTCTCAGAATGTATGTGATAGATATCAACCAAATTTTACATGAATGATTCTTAGGTGACCCTTTATCAGTCTACCAAACATTATTGTGATCGGATGAAAAATATGTACTTTATTGGCGGAGGTCATTTCTCTATATGTTATATAGTGGAAACTTTGAAAATCATTTTCTCAGATTGTAACTGATAGATATCAACCAAATTTTACATGAATGATCCTTGGGTGACCCTTTATCAGTCTACCAAAAATTATTGTGATCGGATGAAAAATATGTATTTTATGGGCGGAGGTCATTTCTCTTTATGTTATATAGTGGAAACTTTGAAAATCATTTTCTCAGAATGTTACTGATGGATATCAATCAAACTTCACTAGTATGATCCTCTGGTGATCCATTATCATTGAGCCAAAGAATTTTGTGATATGAAGAAAAATATGTATTTTATGGGTGGAGGTAATTTCTCTATATGTTATAATAGTGAAACTTTGAAAATCTTTTCAATACAAGAAATTCAAGCCTGTGGAGCGACACAAGCCATTCATGGCTGTCTAGTTATTGTGAACATATAATTTTTCAAACTTATCTGATTTATACAGAAAAGTCAGGTGGTATTGACAGAGATAAGACTGCACATGTATGCAGGTTGATCTTTGGCTATGCCTCCTGCCAAAGCAGGAATATTACAGGATCGGCAGACAAGGGTTAATTAAATGTTTTGTTGTTGGAATTGTCTCAATGAGATGATTCTTATGGGTTTAAATGAACTGGTATAAGGATTCAGTAAGAATAAAATGACAATCTATGTATGCTATCAAAATTACATGTCTTAACTATTATACCCCAACTTTGGAAAAAAGGGGGTATACTGGTTAGCCTGTCCTTCCATAGGTAATATTTTTCTTTTTCACTTTTCTTATCAACTATGAATCACACTAACTTCGAACTTGGTATCCGATAGAGATCCCATGATTTAAGGGGTCAGCACAATACTATTGTAAGTGCCTATGAATATTATATAGGTACTTACAATAGTATTGTGCTGACCCCTCGATATGTCGATTACTGAGTTCAGGTTTGTCAGGTATCTGCTTCCTGTTTTACAATATGATTTATTATGCCCCCGTATCCAAAGATACGAGGGGCATTTTGTTTTACCATTGTCTGTCTGTCTGTCTGTCTGTCTGTCTGCAAAAGTTAGCCGAAAAAACTTAGCAATGCCAATATCTTCAAGCCCATTCAAGATAAAAGGCTCATATTTGGCATGATGATAGATCTCAATGATCCTCATTTGCTGATACCAAAGTCAGGGTCATGTGACAAGGTCAAGGTCATCTGTCAAGGTCAAAGAGTTATGTTTCAATGGCTGAGGCACCTACCCATGATTTCTAGTTGTTTTCCAACCAGTACAACCTTAACATTTCATCCAACCACTGGCTGCTCATTTCACCTACTGTTTTTCTCCTAATAAACGCTAATAATATAATAATGGTTTGGGAGCTGTTATTAAGTATGCAATTTCTCATTAAAAGAATCATTAATTGTTCATCTTTTATGCCCTTTTCCCTTTGATTTGAGATAAATTTATTCTAAACAAGCATATAAATGGCTGTTTAGATGAAATTCACATCAAATCTAATCAGTCACTAATCTAGAAGCAAATTATATTCTAATAAGATGTTTAGTAAAAAGTCTCCACATAATTGAGCAGGTTAAACAGTAAATACTAATGTAAGGATTTCAATAAAGTGGATTACACAGTTACATGTTCAGGTTTTGAATTAACCCTTGTCATTCTTAATAAAACTGTCAAAAAATTTACATCCAAATCAAAGGACTAAAAGATTGAAAGTACCAAATTTTGGTCAATCTTCTTTGGAGAAACTCAATCTATTGACAATTCTGTTTGAAATTGACAAACAGGTTTTAAGGACTAAGATCAGACTGCACATATGTGCAGTCTGATCTTTGTCTATACATCTTGCAAAAGGAGTAACCTTACTAGAATTTTCTTCCGGGGGTCATTGTATGGTAAAAGTAGATCCTTTAGAAAAAGTAGTGCAACATTGAAACGTAATTATTGAGAGGAAAATGGCAATCAGTGTGCTCATTTTTGTCCTTTTCACCTAGTTTCGCATCTCTTCCTTGATTAAACGCTTGGGTTGACCTTCTCTGTGTATGATTTCCTTTGCGAAAGGACGGATAACGGGTGGGGGTCGTACCCAAAGTAACTGTCCTCTTCATAGGTGGAAAAAAGACGGTACCTCTACTTAAGCTTGGGTACCGCAAAAGTTGAAGGGAGTTTTTCTAGATTTTTTCTTACTTTAAGGTTGGACATTGAAGGAAGATGAAGGGCTAAAGAGGTCAAAGGTCAAACCTTTCTGTGGAACCTACCACAGCACTGGAAAAAGAGTGCAATTTTATATAGAACAAAGAAGGCCCAAAATCTGGTGGGGTCACACCAAAATGGGAATTATCTGGGTACTTAAACTGAAGAAGATATTCAGTTTTAAATAGATAAAACAATGGGAAGAGTAAAGCTATTTGCAATTAAGAAGTATATGCTACTATTAGGATTGCAGTTAAGTTTTAAAGTTGAGAATATAATATTTTGATTGACAACATTCTCCCTTTCAGCCCCACCCTAAACTTGAGCAGGTTTGTAGACTTACAGAAATCATTAAAGAGGTTGACCAAGTGCCAATGGTATGCCCCCCTTTGCCTATGGTTTCAACTTCATTTGGCGGGCTGCTAACTAATACAGGTTGGTAGTTTTTATGCTCCCCCCCCCCCTTCAAAGAAGGGGAGAATTTTGCTTTGCACTTGTCAGTTGGTAGGTCTGTCATTTGGTCAGTAGACCTTTTTCAAAAGTATGCAAGCTAGAATCTTGAAACTTCACAGTTTGGTCGATCTTATTGAGGAGTTGTGCAGTGCACAAGAACCATTACTTACTCATCCTCATCACCTTTTGTCCGGCGTCCATCCGTCGTCCGTCGTCAGTCGTCCGTCAACAATTTCTTTAAACGACATCTCCTCCTAAACTACTAGGCCAATTTTAACCAAACTTGGCAGAAATGTTCCTTAGGTGGTCCCCTTTAAGAATTGTTAAAAGAATTGAAATCGGTGAAAAACTCTGGTTGCTATGGCAACCAAAGTTAAAAAATTAAGAAAATCTTTAAAATTCTTCTTCTTCTGAACCAGCAGCCCTACAGCCTTGAAATTTGGCATGGTTGATCAGCTCATAGACCTTCATAAGAATAGCTAAAATCATATCTGTTGGGCCACCAGGTGCGGAGCACCAGGGGGGAGGGGGTAGTACTTTGGGTAAATTTTGTAATCTTTAACCTTCTTCTTCTTCTGATCATGAAGGCCTAAGGCCTTAAAATTTTGCATGTATGATCACCTCATAGACCTTAATAAAAATAGCTAAAATCATATCTGTAGGGCCCCCAGGTGCGGAGCACCAGGGGAGGGGGTAGTACTTTGATGAAAATTTTTTAATCTAACCTTTTTCTTCTTCTGAACCAGGAGACCTACAGATTTGAATATTGGCATGGATGATCAGCATATGGACCTTTATAAAAATACCTAAAATCATGACTGTAGATTCACCAGGTGCGTAGCACCAGGGGGGAGAGGGTAGTACTTTGATGAAAATTTTGTAATCTTTAACTTTTTTCTTCTTCTGAACAAGGAGTCCTACAGATTTTGATATTGGCATGGATGATCAGCATATGGACCTTTATAAAAATAGCTAAAATCATGACTGTAGATTCACCAGGTGCGGAGCACCAAGGGGGAGAGGGTAGTACTTTTGTGAAAATTTTGTAAACTTTAACCTTCTTCTTCTTCTGAACCACAAGCCCTACAGACTTCAATATTGGCATGGATGATAAGCATATGGATCTAAAATAAAATAGCTAAAATCATGAATGTAGGGCCACCAGATGCGGAGCATTAGGGGGCAGGGGGTAGTACTTTGGATCAATTTTGAAATCTTTAACCTTATTCTTCTCCTGGATCAGGAACCCTACAGACTTGAAAATTGTCATGGGTGATTAATATATTGACATTAATAAAAATAGCTAAAATCATGACTGTAGGGTCACCAGGTGCTGAGTGTCTTGGGGAGGGGGTAGTACTTTGGATCATTTTTGAAATCTTTAAACTTCTTCTAATGAGCCAGGAGTCCTACAGACTTTAAAATTGGTATGGATGATCAGCATATGGACATATTTTGAATTAGCTAAATTCATGACTGTAGGTTCACCAGGTGCAGAGCATCTTGGGGGAGGGGGGAGTGCTTTGTTGAGAATTTTGAATCCCTACAGCCTTTATATTTGACATGGATTGATCAACTCGTTAAAGAAAACTTTAAAAGTCTCAGACACAGCCTGTATATCTGGCATAGATTAGCTGATCACAGACCTTTTATGGAAAAAGCTTAAATAAATAATGTCCAGGGGAGGAGCAGAGGGGGGGGATGATTTTTATCCCCCGCCGAAAAAATTTTTCGGGGGGGATATTGTTTTTGCCATGTCCGTCCGTCCGTCCGTCCTTCCGTCCGTCCGTCCGTCCGTCCGTCCTTCCAGACCAGACCAGATTTCAATGATACTTGGCACACAGCTTCACTACAATGAGGACATGCGCATATCCTCGGGGTGACCTGGTTCGACGGTCGAATTTAGAGTTACTGCCCCTGACTGTTTAAGCCATATACATACATAGTGATATTCGTTTCCGCGCTATTTCTTGAAAACTATAGACCCGATTTCAATGATACTTGGCACACAGCTTCACTACAATGAGGACATGCGCATATTGTCAGGGTTAACCGGTTTGATCGTCAAATTAAGAGTTACTGCCCCTGACTGTTTTAGCCATATACATTCATAGTGATATTTGTTTCCGCGCTATTTCTTGAAAACTATAGACCCGATTGCAATGAAATTTGGCACACAGCTTCACTACAATGAGGACATGCGCATATCGTCGGGGTTACCCGGTTCGACGGTCAAATTTAGAGTTACTGCCCCTGACTGTTTAAGCCATATACATACATAGTGATATTCGTTTCTGCGCTATTTCTTGAAAACTATAGACCCGATTTCAATGAAACTTGGCACACAGCTTCATCACAATGAGGACATGCGCATATCATCGGGGTTAACCGGTTTGACCGTCAAATTAAGAGTTACTGCCCCTGACTGTTTTAGCCATATACATACATAGTGATATTCCTTTCTGGGCTATTTCTTGAAAACTGTAGACTGGATTTTAATGAAATTTGGCACACAGCTTCACTACAAACATGCGCATATCGTCGGGGTTACCTGGTTTGACCGCCGAATTTAGAGTTACTGCCCCCTGACTGTTTAAGCCATATACATACATTGTGATATTCCTTTCCGCGCTATTTCTTGAAAACTATAGGTTGATGTAGATAAAAGATAACCTGTACCTAAGTTTGATATTAACTTCATTGACAATGAAAATTTGTTCGGCGGGGGATATCAATTCAACGAATTTGCTTGTGCTAATATATTTTTTCACAAGTCTTCATGTGACAGAATAGGCAGTCTGATCCCAGCCTATACTGCCGTCTTTCTACTTAATCATTGTGGGAAGCCTATATAGCAAGATTGATTAAAATATCCCCAAATTGGCAATTTTTCACAAAATTTAGATTAAAATTCAGCAAGATAAGGGTTAGGTTATAAGTGTTCCTTCTAGAATCAAAGATTGCTTTGTACTTATTATGAATTATTACAGAATTATTCCATCTTTTACCAGACATGGCAGGTTGTTAAGCCAATTACAGATGCTGCCCTATTGTTCCTTTGACCTTTTCCTGTTTTACAAAATTTTGGACCTGTCCAAATTCAAAGGTTTTGCAGACGAAAATTTAAAGTGGATTTAATTTGACAAATAGCCATCCAGTAGGGTAGAAAATAGTGTGGAAAAAGAAGAAATTGCTTGTCAGAAGCAATTTCTTCTTTTTTATCCCCCGCCGAAAAAAATTTTCGGGGGGATATTGTTTTTGCCACGTCCGTCCATCCTTCCGTCCGTCCGTCCGTCCGTCCGTCCGACATTCGATTCCGCGCTATTTCTTGAAAACTATATACCGGATTTCAATGAAACTTGGCACACAGCTTCACTACAATGGGGACATGCGCATATCGTAGGGGTTACCCGGTTCGATCGTCGAATTTAGAGTTACTGCCCCTGACTGTTTAAGCCATATGCATACATAGTGATATTCGTTTCCGCGCTTTTTCTTGAAAACTAAAGACCGGATTTCAATGAAAATTGGCACACAGCTTCACTAAAATGAGGACATGCGCATATCGTCGGGGTTACCCGGTTCGATTGTTGAATTTAGAGTTACTGCCCCTGACTGTTTAAGCTATATACATACATAGTGATATTGGTTTCCGCGCTATTTCTTGAAAACTATAGACCAGATTTCAATGAAACTTGGCACACAGCTTCACTACAATGAGGACATGCGCATATCGTCCGGGTTACCCGGTTCGACTGTCAAATTTAGAGTTACTGCCCCTGACTGTTTAAGCCATATACATACATAGTGATATTCGTTTCCGCGCTATTTCTTGAAAACTATATACAGGATTTCAAAGAAACTTGGCACACAGCTTCACTACAATGAGGACATGCGCATATCGTTGGGGTTACCTGGTTTGACCATCAAATTTAGAGTTACTGCCCTTGACTGTTTAAGCCATTTCCATACAAAGTGATATATTTGTTTCTGCGCTATTTCTTAAAAACTATAGACTGGATTTCAATGAAACTTGGCACACAGCTTCACTACAATGAGGACATGCGCATATCGTCGGGGTTACCTGGTTCGATCGTTGAATTTAGAGTTACTGCCCCTGACTGTTTAAGCTATATACATACATAGTGATATTCGTTTCCGCGCTATTTCTTGAAAACTATAGACCAGATTTCAATGAAACTTGGCACACAGCTTCACTACAATGAGGACATGGGCATATCGTCGGGGTAACTCGGTTCGATTGTCAAATTTAGAGTTACTGCCCCTGACTGTTTAAGCCACATACATACAGAGTGATATTCGTTTCCGCGCTATTTCTTGAAAACTATAGACTGGATTTCAATGAAACTTGGCACACAGCTTCACTACAATGAGGACATGCGCATATCGTCGGGGTTACCCTGTTCGACTGTCAAATTTAGAGTTACTGCCCCTGACTGTTTAAGCCACATACATACATAGTGATATTCGTTTCCGCGCTATTTCTTGAAAACTATAGACAGGATTTCAATGAAACTTGGCACATAGCTTCAGTACAAAGAGGACATGCGCATATCGTCGGGGTTACCTGGTTTGACCGTCGAATTTAGAGTTACTGCCCCTGACTGTTTAAGCCATATACATACAGAGTGATATTCGTTTCCGCGCTATTTCTTGAAAACTATAGGTTGATGTAGATAAAAGATAAATTTCACTTAGTTTGATATTAACTCCATTGACAATGAAAATATGTTCGGCGGGGGATATCAATTCAACGAATTTGCTTGTTTCAAATGTTATCTGATTGAATAAGTGAAAATCTCTTTTTCTGTGGTTGCATGGACATACCTAGGTAATGAAGCTTTTTTCTCAGGTGAGCGACCCAGGGCCAACAGCCCTCTTGTTAGTTATTGTCCTTTGTTTAATTTATAACCTGATTTTTCGCTGGAGCATATCTCAAAAAGTATGCAAGCTAGAATCATGAAACTTCACAGGTGGAAAGATCTCATAAATAGTAGTGCAGTAGACAAGAAGCATTACTTTTCTCATCAAAGTTTCTTAATTATTGCCATTTGTGAATTGACAAAGAATAGGCCATTGACTCGGATGGGGGCATAAATGTTTTACATACATCTTTACCCTTGTCATATGAAACTGCATTTTCAAATTGGTTTAGACTGCATGCCTGTTTTCCTACCCCTGTCATGAAATGGCGAGGGACTTATACAGTTACCTCTGTTTGTGTGTGAGTTCATGCATGGTTGCCTCTGTGTGTGTGTGTGTGTGTGCATCTCATTCTTGTCTGGGGCAATACTTTACTTCCTACAAAAGCAGTTGCAACATAGGGCAATTACTCAAAAAATATTATGAATAGAGTTATGATTATTGTGTACTACTTTTGAGATATGCTTCTTACAAAAATGAACGTTCATTTGGTGACTCTTTTCAAAAGTTTTTCGCAAAATTTGGATTGACCCATAAATATGTGCCTGGCAGGGTGGCACATTTTTATTCCTCCCATCTGCCAAGTAGAGGGAGGTATAATGGATTCCCTATGGCTGTCTGTCTGTCTGTCAGTCTGGCTGTAGACACAATTTTGTCCAGAAGTTTTTCTCAGAGACTATTATAGCTACAACTTTGAAATTTATACATAATGCGTATCTACATATGAAGCTGTGCACCTGTAATTTTGGAGCACCTACTCTCAATGATTGCTGAATTATCTCCCCTTTGAATGTGTAATTTTCACTAAATTATTGATGTCCATAGCTTTTTATTTGCTATGAATTCTTTGAAAAACATCTAAAACAGTTGGCTATCATTGCATGAATCTTCCAAAGGTGACCTTTTTTAAAAATTGTTAACAAAATCTAATTGGCCCATAAATCTGGTGGTACCAGTGCAAGTTTTTTTTTTCACTTTAAAATCTTTAATAGACATATCTTCCTGAACCACTTGGCATATTGCAATGAAACTTTGCCAGGGTGGTTCTTGGCAAAATTATTGCAGGGTAATAATATTCTGATAATATTACTGGTGCAGTGGTGAAATTACAAGTGATAATCTACCAATATATCTCAATAAGTCACCAGTGATCATTATAACCCCGCAAAATGAATGTTTTTTGGGGAAACCGGAATTGGCCTATCTATCTGACTGTCCATCTGTCCGTCTGTCCCTCTGTGCACATCTTATACTAGTAATTTTGTGTCACAAACTCCATCTTCAGTTTTTCTTCAATAGCTTTTGAAATTTATACAAACATTTATCACATGTTGAAGTTTTGCATGAGGCAATTTGAAGGCTTAACTTCCCCTGGTTTAAGAACTATCTGCCCTTGAACTACTGACATCTTTTTATGCCCCCGTATCGAGAGAAGCATTTTTTGCTCTCTCTGTAAAATTTTGTGAAACATAAATAATGTTGTGTAAAGCCCTTGATGTAATCTTTTCTTCTCTTTTTAAACTCGCCCGGGACGAAAGTCTCAGAAGAGCCTTTGTCATACCCTCGGATATCGGTGTCGGTGTCTGCATTAGGTTAAAGTTTTTTTATTTCTATCAATATTTATCCTAGAGGCTTTATTTTTTACAGAAACACTCATTATGGCATAGGCTTTCATTTGAGACCAACATCCATGTCAAAATGACCTTTAGACTGTGACCTTGACCCTTTCAAAAAAAACTTAAACCAAAAACTTTAACCAAAAACTTTAACCAAAAAAACTCTAACCTTGCTTATATTTTCTGTAAGCTTTAAACTAGAGACATAATTACTTCATATGCACACTCTTTAGGTGATAGGCTTTCACCATAGACAAAGGTCCTTGACAATTTGACTTTGACCTTGACCCTTTGTGGACTTAGAAAAACCTTAACCAAAAAACTTTAACCAAAAACTTTAACCATGCACATATTTTTTTAATGCTCTAACCGAGGGACATCATAGCTTCATATATATACTTACCAGGTGAAAGGCTTTCACCAGAGATCAAGGTCCTTCACAATTTGACCTTGACCATTACCATTTGTGGACTTAGAAAAACTTTAACTGTGAACTTTAACCAAAAACTTTAACCTTGCTAATGTTTTCTGAATGCTTTAACCTATGGACATCATTACTTCATTTACATACTCATTAGGTGATAGGCTTTTGTGAGAGATCAAGATCCTTGATAATTTGACCTTGACCTTTTATGAACTTAGAAATACTTTAACCGAAATTCTTTTACCAAAAACTTTAACCTTGCTTATATTTTCTGAATGCTTTAACCTAGGGACATCATTACTTCATATACATAGTCACCAGATGAAAGGCTTTCACCAGAAACCAAGGGCCTTGACAATTTGACCTTGACCTTGACCTTTTATGGACTTGGAAAAACTTAAACTGAAAAACTTTAACCAAAAATTTAACCTTGCTTATATTTTCTAAATGCTTTACTCAGCGACATTATTACTTCATACACATACTCACTAGGTGATAGGCTTCTACAGAGACCAAGGTCTTTCACAATTTGACCTTGATCTTGACTTTTTGTGGACTTAGAAAAATTTTAAAGAAAAACTTCATGTTTGATACAAAGAAATTCCATTGGTAACCTCATCTGCTTGTAGGCTTTCACTTTACCCTAACCTTATACATGCAATTAAAACAAAAAAAGTTTTTATATTTCTTAATTACTACTCAAACAGATATATATTAGATCAGGGACTTTAATATTGAAAGAAACCACTTTGAACTTCGGTCAAGCGCTGTTTGTGACAAGCAGATGTTTGGGCGAGCTACGTTGTCCGCGGACAACTCTTGTTGTTTCATTATAGTCAATCACCTATGACATATTGATCATGAATTGAAAATTTTTCAGTTCCATTGAATTAACTTCTTTGCTTACAGTTCCCATTTTCAACAAGTATCTATTTCTTTGAAAGCACGTGCAGGGGTATTAAGTCACATTCTGTGACATGTTTTAGTTAGATTAAGAATTGTTTTCAAATAAGAATTCATAATTACTACATTACTTGGTTAAAGATGACAAGCAGGTGGTATTGTGTAGTCTATGATAAGATTGTACACAGGTTTGTCAAAATAGTGATATTTTTAGTGGGTTTTTCAACTGTGATAAAACCAAAATTAACCCTTTTCATTTTGAACTCAGCAGTATCTTCTGTGGAAGGTGGATAGACAAATATCAGCCAGCACATTTGTGCAGCCTGATCTTTATCTGTACCACCTGGTTTTCCTTTTTAGCTCGGCTGTTTTTCGGAGAAAACCTGAGGTATTGCTATAGCCTCCGTGTCGTTGTTGTCATTGTCATTGTCGTCGTTGTTGACATTGTGCGAAAACTTTGACATTTTGTTATATCTCTGAATCTACTTGAGGCATTCACTTGAAACTTGGCACACATGTTCACCATTAAAAGGGCAAACTATACTATCAAGGAGGATGACTCTAGATGCATTTTGTGCAATTATGCCCCTTTTTCAACTTAGATTTTTTCCCACCATCCAGCACTCGACAGCTTAGCGTAGGCACCCGTAGGCGGTGCTCTTGTTAAATCTGTACACTAAATTTACAACATGATCACAATAACTTTACTTTCAGCACTTATATGCAATTTAGCCAGAGTTTCTAGGTTGGCTGTTTTTAGAGAAAACCCAATTTATTAGTCCCCCACCGGTTACTGGTTGGGGGACTATAGGTTTGCTCGATTCCGTCTGTCCGTCCAACCGTCTGTCTGTCCGTCTGTCCGTCCGTCACACTTTTGTCCGAGCTATATCTTCTAAACCATATGTGCTAGCAACTTCAAACTTGGTACACTTATAGATCTCATTGAGGAAAAGTGTCATGTTTAGGAACTGTTACTCTGCCACGCCCACTTTTTGAGTTATTGCCCTTTGTTGTTTTTATCCTTACATTCTTGTCCGGAACATATCTCCTAAATTGTGTGTGCTAGCAACTTCAAACTTGGTACACTTATAGATCTTATTGAGGAGAAGTGTCATGTTTAAGAACCGTTACTCTGCCACACCCACTTTTTGAGTTATTGCCCTTTGTTGTTTTTACCCTTACATTCTTGTCCAGAACATATCTCCTAAACTGTGTGTGCTAGCAACTTCAAACTTGGTACACTTATAGATCTCATTGAGGACAAGTGGCATGTACAAGAATCATTCTTCTTCGCCCACTTTTGGAGTTTTTGCCATTGGTTGTTTTTACTCTTATATTTTTGTTTGGGACATTTTGTTCCAAACCTAATGTGCTAGCAACTTCAAATTTTGTATACAGTTATAGATCTAGTAAGTAGGAGATATATTATAAGAAAGGATTATTTGTTATCCGGTGGGGGACTCCTGTATTGCATCGCAATACGACATGCACTTGTTGCTTTAGCCTTGGTGTCCTCATGATAACTCTAGATGCAATGTGTGAAGTATGCCTACTTATACTATGACATGTCACAGTAGTGAAATAAACTCGTTGAATATTTTTATACGGCGCCAGAGGCGGACGTATATTGACGTCATCTTCTCCGTCTGTCCGTCCGTACGTACGTCTGTCCACTTTTCTTGTCAACGCAACTCCTCCTAAGTTTCTGGCTGGATCTTCTTGAAACTTGGTCAATGTTATCACCTCAATTGTTAGATGTGCATGAAGGAAGGATTTTATGGTTCATTGCTTTTTGCCTGAGTTATGCCCCTTAAAAACTTAGTCTCTGGGGCTTATTGCCTCAGTTATGCCCCCTTAACATTTAGTCTCTGGTGCTTATTGAAATTGCAGCCTTGTAAATGCAACTCTTCCTAAGTTTCTGGCTGGATCTAAATGAAACTTGGTGGATGTTATAACCAAAATTGGTAGATGAGCATGAAGTAAGGATTTTATGGTTCATTAATTTTACCCTAAATTATGCCCCCTTTAAACTTAACTTAATATCTGGGGCTTATTTAAGTTGCAGCCTTTTGAACGCATCTCCTCCTTACTTTTTGTCTTTATTTAAATGAAACTTGGTCAATGTCATCACCATAATTTGTAGATGTACATGGATCAAGGATTTTATGGCTCATTTATTTCCCTGAATTATGCCCCCTTAAAACTTAGTGTCTGGGGCTTATTGAAATTGCAGCCTTGTGAAGGCAACTCCTCCTAACATTTTGTCTTGATTTAAATGAAACTTGGTCAATTTTAATTTGGTTCTGTCAAAATAAGTAGTGTCTACAATTATTTTTGTGAAACAACAGCAAAGTGGCGGCGTATTTTGTGACTATGGCACTATTGTTGATATTACAAGGGTGTTATTACACTTATGGAATAACTATGCAAATGAGCTAAGATTTTTAGCTCCACTGGCTGAAAGCCACTGGGGCTATTGTCATGGCGTTGTGTCCGTCGTGCGTGCGTCCGTCCGTCCGTGCGTGCGTCCGGTCGTAAACTTTTCTTTAAAAATCTTCTCCTCAGAAACTACTGGATGGATTTCGACCAAACTTCACAGGAATGATCCTTGGGTGACCCTCTTTCAAAGTTGTTCAAAAAATTTTGATCCAATGAAAAACATGGATTTAATGGGCGTGGCTAATTTCCAAATAAGGTAAAAAGTGAGTTTTCTCAGATTCTAATCAATGGATACCAATTAAGTTTTACATGAATGATCCTTGGGTGACCCTATATCAGTCTACATAAAATCATTGTGATCGGATAGAAAATATGCATTTTATGGGCGGAGGTCATTTCTCTATATGTTATATAGTGGAAACTTAGAAAATCATTTTCTCAGAATGTAACTGATGGATACCAATTAAATTTTACATGAATGATCCTTGGGTGACCCTTTATCAGTCTACAAAAAATCATTGTGATTGGATGAAAAATATGCATTTTATGGGCGGAGGTCATTTCTCTATATGTTATATAGTGGAAACTTTGAAAATCATTTTCTCAGAATGTATGTGATAGATATCAACCAAATTTCACTGGAATGATCCTTGAGTGACCCTTTATCAGTGTACTCAAAATTATTTTGATTGGATGAAAAATATGCATTTTATGGGCAGAGGTCATTTCTCTATATGTTATATAGTGGAAACATTGAAAATCATTTTCTCAGAATGTGATTTTCGGATATCAACTAAATTTCACTGGAATGATCCTTGAGCGACCCTTTATCAGTGTACCAAAAATTATTTTGATTAAATGAAAAATATACATTTTATGGGTGGAGGTCAATTCTCAATATGTTGAATTAAGTGGAAACTGTGAAAAACATTTTCTCAGAATGTAATTGATGGATATCAATTGACATTTTTGGTATGATCTTTGGGTTACCCATTATCATGCAGCCCAAAATTATTTTGATATGATGAAAAATATGTCTTTTAATAGCAGAGGTCATTTCTCTATCTGTTATATAGTTGAAAATTTGAAAATCATTTTCAACGTCAGTAGTGCCCCAAATATCTAAAAATCTAGTCAAAGCATTTATTCGCTTTAACAAGAATTTCAAGCCTGTGGAGCGACTCAAGCCATTCATGGCTTTCTAGTTTAGCAACGTCATATTTTTGTTGTGAAAATTACGTCATGATGCTTTGATGACATCAATTTGCAAGTGGCTTTATATGTTTCATGAAATAACGCGAAGTCAAATATATCTGTAATTCCCTCAATCTTTTTGCGAAAATCCAGGTCATATTATAAATAAAATTTCAAATTTGTGCTCCATAAAATACTGAATTTATTAAACTCGTCATCCAAAACAGATAAAAATTTGGCGCAGCCTCATTTTTATCTGTTTATAGATGACTCATTTAATAAATTTGGTATTCAATGACCACTCATTCAATATGCTTTATTTATATATTTACATTTTTTTATCCACTAACCAGCTCCCAACACCCAATTGTAGGCCCCTGTAGGCAGTGTATTTGTTATTCAGCATGATCAGGGTTTAACTCTTCTTTACACTTTCAGTTCCTCTTTTGATCACAAATTCAGCACTTCATGTGGAATGGCTAAATAAAGTAAATCCCCTTGGAGTGGTAGATTCTGTCAGTATACTAGCAAACTCTGCCTGGGTGATTAATAAACCGGTGAGATATTTTCCATTTAGCTCGGCTGTTTTCAGAGAAAACCCGAGGTATTGCTCTAGCCTCCATGTCGTCATTGTTGTTGTCGTCGTCGTTGTTGTGCGAAAACTTTGACATTTTGTAATATCTCTGGTTCTACTGAAGGCATTCACTTGAAACCTGGCACACATGCTCACCATCAAAAGAGCAACCTATACTATCAAGACGGATAACTCTAGATGCATTTTGTGCAAATTATGCCCCATATTTATTTTTTTCCCACCATCCAGCACTCGACAGCCGAGCGTAGGCACCGTAGGCGGTGCTCTTTTTAGCTCACCTGAGCACGAAGTGCTCAAGGTGAGCTATTGGGATCGTAGAATGTCCGTCGTCAGTCGTGCGTCGCCCGTCGTGCATCGTGCGTCGTCCGTCGTGCGTCGTCCACAATTTCTTTAAACATCTTCTCCTCCTAAACCAGTGGGCCAATCTTGATGAAACTTGGCAGGGATGTTCCTTGGGTCAAGCTCTACCAAAGTTGTTCAAATAAATGAAATCCACCCTTAACTTTCCCTTTACCCTTAACAAAAAGGGTGAAAATGTGAAAATCTTTAAAAATCTTCTTCTCTTAAACCAGCTGGCAGACAGCTTTAATATTTGGTATGTAGCATCATCTAGTGGACCTCTACCAAGTTTGTTCATATCAAGACCCTGGGGTCATAATTGGGCTTTGCCCGGGCCCAACCCTTTTTACATAGAATCAAAGAGCGAAAATCTTTAAAAATCTTCTTCTCTGTAACCAGATGGCAGACAGCTTTAATATTTGGTGTGTAGCATCACCTAGTGGGCCTCTTCCAAGTTTGTTCATATCAAGACCCTTGGGTCATATTTGGGCTTTGCACGGGTGCATCCCTTTATCTCTTATGAGCACGAAGGGTAAAAAAATGAAAATCTTAAAAAATCTTCTTCTCTGAAACGAGAAGGCAGACAGCTTTCATATTTGGTATGTGGCATCATCTAGTGGACCTCTATCAAGTTTGTTCACAACAAAACCCTAGGATCATATTTGGGCTCCATCCGGGCGCAACCCTTTTTACATATAATCAAAGAGCAAAAATCTTTTAAAATCTTCTTTAATCGAAACCAGAGGGCACACTGCTTTCATTTTTGGTATGTAGCATCATCTTGTGGGCCCCTACCAAGTTTGTTCATGTCAAGACCCTTGGGTCATATTTGGGCTCCACCCGGGCGCATCCCTTTCAGCTCATTTGAGCATGATGGGTGAAAATGGGAAAACCTTCAAAAATCTTCTTCTCTGTAACCAGAAGGCAGACAGCTTTCATATCTAGAATGTTGCATTATCTAGTGGACCTCTACCAAGTTTGTTCATATCAAGACCCTGGGGTCACTTTTGGGGTCCAGCCGGGTGCATCCCTTTTTATATAGAATCAAAGAGCAAAAAAGGCATATCTGTCTTGCTCTTCTCTGAAAATGTTCCATGGTATTGATCTTAGGCAATTATCTTCTTTTTGACATCTGCCTATCTAATTAATGTGATGTCCCAGGGGTCATAGAGACTCAGGTGAGTGATCTAGGACCATCTTGGTCCTCTTGTTTATAAATAATTTGACCCAAAAAAATTCAGGACCATCAGGAATATCTGTAAAATAGGTATTTGAAAAGCGATAAGTCCCAATACATTTTGGACCAACTTATTTCTGACCCTGGGCGGGTACTGTTTCTTGTAATATCAGAGTATCTCTAAGAAAGCTTGCTACCAGCTCTAGACTGGTCCACATATCGACTATCAGAATAGCCTAGAAAAGGCTATTCTGATATTCGACAGTGGGACCAGTCTACACCCGATGCGAAAGCGGGCCAGAAATAAGTTGGCCCTTAGAGACTAAAGAAACGCAAAAGTATGGTTCAATGAATTTTCTCAGCCTTCTTAACTGTAGTTATTTCTAATGTAAGGGTTTAAAGTTGAGTCATTACCAAAGCAAAAAACATATAAAATTTCATTCCAAACAACCGAAACGTTTAAAAGCAGTTACTGTTTTAGTTCACTACACCTACTTCTGAAAATATTAATCATTTTTGCATAAAATGTATGTTTTCGGGTCGTTACACACATACATTATCAGACAAAACCAGGGCGTTAATGGGAGAAATTGTGGATTAATCAGTAAATTAATGTTATCGCCTGGCTTATTTCACTTGAATATTCTTAGTCAGGACCTATGCACAGAACTAATTTCTTTGTAAAACACTGATAAAGAGTATAAATAAAAATGTCGATTCTATTCCAACACTAATTTTAAGACATCAAGCAATGTCAGTATAAACAAAAGTGACTGTGTAATGCGTAAAGCAATTTTTTAGCTCCACTGGCTGAAAGCCAGTGGGGCTATTGTCATGGCGTTGTGTCCGTCGTGCGTCCGTCCGTGCGTCCGTGCGTCAGTGCGTCCGTGCGTCCGTGCGTCCGGTCGTAAACTTTTTCTTTAAAAATCTTCTCCTCAGAAACTACTGGATGAATTTCAACCAAACTTCACAGGAATGATCCTTGGGTGACCCTCTTTCAAAGTTGTTCAAGAAATTTTGATCCAATGAAAAACATGGATTTAATGGGCGTGGCTAATTTCCAAATATGGTAAAAAGTGAGTTTTCTCAGATTCTAATTGATGGATACTAATGAAATTTTACATGAATGATCCTTGTGTGACCCTTTATCAGTCTACAAAAGATTATTGAGATCCGAAGAAAATTATGCATTGTATGGGCGGAGGTCATTTCTCTATATGTTATATAGTGGAAACTTTGAAAATCATTTTCTCAGAATCTAACAAATGGATATCAACCAAATTTCACTGGAATGATCCTTGGGTGACCCTTTATCAGTCTACTAAAAGTTATAGTGATCGGATGAAAATTATGTATTTTATGGGCGGAGGTCATTTCTCTATATGTTATATAGTGGTAACTTTGGAAATCATTTTCTCAGAATCTAACCAATGGATATCAACCAAATTTTACTGGAATAATCCTTGAGTGACCCTCTATCAGTCTACTAAAAATTATAGTGATCGGATGAAAATTATGTATTTTATGGGCGGAGGTCATTTCTCTTTACCGTATTTCTCCTATTAAACGCGCCCGGGCGCGATGCAAAACATCGTGGGGGCGCTTTTATTTCAGACCCTTTTACTTAATTAAAAAAAAAAAATACGTATTTTGGTACCTTAGAGAAGCAAAGTGTTAACATGTTCGTAATAATCGATTGAAATACGTGCGCTACCCAATACGCTTTCCTATTTATCTATTTAGGCTATGGCTAAAGTTTTGTGATGTGTAAATGCACCCGGTACATGAAATGGGAGTGTTTCGTAGTGAAAACACAACACGTCTGGAGCTAGCTGGGTCACCGCGTGTCGGCACCCTTTGAAGTCCCCAGATTCTTGCAAGCGGCGACGTCGCTTTTGAAATAAGTTACACACGAGATTTTACGGGGTTTTTCCTATTTTAACAGTTTGAATTGTGACTAGGATTTAATCATTTGACTCGGATCATTTTTATAATTGCAGATTGAAGGTAAAATCATGAAGAAAATGGATTTTGTTCACATGTGACTTATGAAGAATGACGAGAAATAGTTTTAATTTTGTGTTAAATTTTAACCTTTCGCGCTTCCGGAAAGCTGTGCGATTTAGGACGCGCTAGTTTTTCAAGTGTTGAACGATCTTTTAATGACGCAACCAGCCTTATCCTGATAGGAATTTAAGATAGTTTACCCACAATCTATTGAACATTACGTAGTTGAGTAGCAGCTAATGAAATTAAATTCGAGACCGGATTTTTCATCACGGACCGTGGACGGTTGGATGTTGTTGATCGTATAGTCAGGGCCTGGGAATCGTATTTATGGGGGAGCGCGTTTATAAGGGAGGGCGCTTCTAAAAGGTGAAATACGGTATGTGATATAGTGCAAACTTTGGAAATCATTTTCTCAGAATCTAACCTATGGATATCAACCAAATTTTACTGAAATGATTCTTGAGTGACCCTTAATCAGTCTACAAAAAATTATTATGATCAGATGAAAATATGCATTTTATGGGCGGATGTCATTTCTCTATATGTTATATAGTTGAAACTTTGAAAATCATTTTCAACATCAGTAGAATCCAAAATATCTAAAAGTCTAGTCAAAACTTTTATTGCTTTACAAGATTTTCAAGCCTGTGGAGCGACTCAAGCCATTCATGGCTTTCTAGTTCCAAATCATTATCAATATTACAGCTAGTTTTTAAGCGTTCCTATGAGTTATTTTGCTATTTCTGTTTGAATAAATACTAAAGTCTTTCCTTTTTATGCATTAATAGTGTCAATTTGTGTGTGTGTTTTTTCAGGCCTTTAACATTTTCAGAGACCCTCAAAATGCTTTAACCATTTTTCGGGTCTCTGCAGTGTTAACACCCTAGAAAATGTGAATTAACCCTATGGTATTCCTTCTTTGACAAAGCGGTCAGAGCTCAGTAGATTCAAGCCATATCTTGAATAATAACATTTCAAATCAGAATTCAATATTTGATCTTGAATATTGTCCAGGAATACAGAATATTTTAACCATTATTCCTGTAAAGTGGTTTTAGAGGAATTCAAAGATATTTGGTGTTGTTTATAATTCATCTCTCTCTGCAATCTTACAATCTTTACAAATGAATCTGTTTTCATGTATATTTTTACCTGCTGACCTATATTTTCAGATTTTAGATATCGTGTTACACTTGTTTAACCAAGGGGGTGCCCCAGAACTAGGAGTTCCAAAGAATCCAAAAAGTCTAGTTCCACCAGAGTAAGCTTTTATCGTTACTTGAACTTTCCTTTAAACATACATAACTGTGATAAGGTTTTGAGTTATATAACTCAATAAAATCAACAAATTATCTCTTCGTCGTTTTAGCTCTCCTGAGCACAAAGTGCTCAAGTGAGCTATTGTGATCACCTTTTGTCCGTCATCCGTGCGCCGTCCGTCGTCCGTCAACAATTTCTTTTAAACGACATCTCCTCCTAAACTACTGGGCCAATTTACACCAAATTTTACAGAAATGTACCCTAGGTGGTCCTTAATAAAAATAGCTAAAATCATGACTGTAATGCCACCAGGTGTGGAGCACTAGGGGGAGGGGGTAGTACTTTTGTGAAAATTTTGTAACTTTAACCTTCATCTTCTAATGAACCAGGAGCCCTACAGACTTCAATATTGCCATGGATGATAAGCATATGGATCTAAAATAAAATAACTAAAATCATGAATGCAGGGCCACCAGATGCGGAGCATTAGGGGGGAGGGGGTAGTACTTTGGATCAATTTTGAAATCTTTAACCTTCTTCATCTCCTGGGTCAGGAACCCTACAGACTTGAAAATTGTCATGGGTGATCAATATATTGACATTAATAAAAATAGCTAAAATCATGACTGTAGGGTCACCAGGTGCTGAGTGTCTTGGGGAGGGGGTAGTACTTTGGATCACTTTTGAAATCTTTAAACTTCTTCTTATGAACCAAGAGTCCTACAGACTTGAAAATTGGTATGGATGATCAGCATATGGATATTAATTGAACTAGCTAAAATCATGACTGTAGATTCACCAGGTGCAGAGCATCTTGGGGGAGGGGGGAGTGCTTTGTTGAGAATTTTGAATCCCTACAGCCTTTATATTTGACATGGATTGATCAACTCATTAAAGAAAACTTTAAAAGTCTCAGACACAGCCTGTATATCTGGCATAGATAAGCTGATCACAGACCTTTTATGAAAAAAGCTTAAATAAATAATGATCAAGGGAGGAGCAGAGGGGGGTGGGGAAGGATTATTTCAAAAGTTATCTGATTGAATAAGTGAAAATCTCTTTTTCTGTGGTTGCATGGACATACCTAGGTAATGAAGCTTTTTTCTCAGGTGAGCGACCCAGGGCCAACGGCCGTCTTGTTTAATTTTATATCTTGAAGCAATAATCTTATATTTTATAGCTAATAACAGAGATTATTATTGGGACTATTTTACGTAGAAGCTTAAAAATAAGTTTTGTAATGAAAATTGGAGCTTTTTTGGCTAAAAAATTGTTTTTTATCAAATCAGAATGTACAAAAATTGAGGAACAAAACTAAAATTATGTATACATTAATGTAAAATGATCATTCTAGAGACAGAAAATAAGCACAGTATAAAATGTTCCACCCTAGTAAGCCTGTGAAATCCACAAGGTTATCACTTTACATACTACCAAGATAGTCTTTTTTGGTGTGACGGGTCACAAATGTTAAGTAAAGCCTACCTTCAAAACAGGCTCTCACTGAGTTCCAAAATGGACAAAATCCACAGAAATTCACCTACTCCAACAAAACAACTATCTTGAGCAAGAATGTCCCTATTGAAGGTATATCTAGAATTTAGAATTTCTTTAAGAACAGTTCTAAAGTATATACAGGGGGTAGTTTTCTGAGTATAACACAATTTTGAGTAAACGTCTGCTTATAAATGATTGTTAGTTTAAATAGAGGTTTTGTTCCCCCCTCCCCACCCAAATATACTCCCACAAATCACCTTTAAATATGCCACTGCCCTTCGGTGTTTGCTTAACCCTTTGCTTTTTAATCCCTGCAAATTACGTGCACATGATTTTATGATTGAGAAAACATTGTGAAAAAAGAAGAAATTGCTTATAACAAGCAATTTCTTCTTTTTCCACAGTATTTTCTACCCTACTGAATGGTTATTTTTCAAATTAAATCCACTTTAAATTTTCGTCTGCAAAACCTTTGAATTTGGACAGGTCCAAAATTTGGTAAACCAGGAAAGGGTTAATAGAATCTTTATATGCCTGTCAAATGACAGGACACATTGGGCAGCAACAACTTTCTTGTCTGGAGCATTACTATGTCACCTTATGTCCATTTGACTTGAAACATGGCAGTTATGTATCTCTCATGATTATGGAGTGAAGTGTGCAAGAACTGTTACTGTACTGTGCTTATTTTTTTTCCCTTTGTTATTTTTCATACTTAAATATCCAGCAGGGTTATTGGTTTATCTGGTGACAATTAGCCACCTTGTCAAATGATGGGACATTACTATAAAATTATTCCTCTTATCTATAAAGTAGAGGGGTGTATATTGGTTTCACCATGTCTGACTGTTTGTCCATCCATCTGTTAGTCTGTAGACCTTTGTTCATTTACAGACAAACCGAAAAATGAAGAACCTAGAACCTTCATACAGTTGTTACCTTTGACATAATGTTTTTGGGTCATGAAGGTCAAAGGGGTAAGGGGCCATGTTTGACATGGCTCTTGTAAACATTGATTTACTGGATGAATTATTATCCCCCGCCGAAAAAATTTTTCGGGAGGGATATTGTTTTTGCCATGTCCGTCCATCCTTCCGTCCGTCCGTCCGTCCGACATTCATTTCCGCTCTATTTCTTGAAAACTATAGACCCGATTTCAATGAAACTTGGCACACAGCTTCACTACAATGAGGACATGCGCATATCGCCGGGGTTACCCGGTTCGACAGTGGAATTTAGAGTTACTGCCCCTGACTTTTTAAGCCATATTCATACGTAGTGATATTCGTTTCCGCGCTATTTCTTGAAAACTATAGACCCGATTTCAATGAAACTTGGCACACAGCTTCACTACAATGTGGACATGTGCATATCCTCGGGGTGACCCGGTTGGACGTTGGAATTTAGAGTTACTGCCCCTGACTGTTTAAGCCATATACATACATAGTGATTTTCGTTTCTGTGCTATTTCTTGAAAACTATAGACCGGATTTCAATGAAACTTGGCACACAGCTTCACTACAATGAGGACATGGGCATAATGTCGGGGTTACCCGGTTCGACGGTCGAATTTAGAGTTACTGCCCCTGACTGTTTAAGCCAATTTCAATAAAACTTGGCACACAGCTTCACTACAATGAGGACATGCGCATATCGTAGGGGTTACCCACTTTGACCTTCAAATTAAGAGTTACTGCCCCTGACTGTTTAAGCCATATACATACATAGTGATATTCGTTTCCACGCTATTTCTTGAAAACTGTAGACCTGATTTCAATGAAACTTGGCACACAGCTTCACTACAATGAGGACATGCGAATATCGTTGGGGTTACCCGGTTCGACCGTCAAATTTAGAGTTACTGCCCCTGACTGTTTAAGCCATATACATTCAGAGTGATATTCCTTTCTGCGCTATTTCTTGAAAACTATAGACCGGATTTCAATGAAACTTGGCACATAGTTTCACTACAATGAGGACATGCGCATATTGTTGGGGTTACCTGGTTCGACCGTGAATTTTAGAGTTACTGCCCCTGACTGTTTAAGCCATATACATACAGAGTGATATTCGTTTCTGTGCTATTTCCTGAAAACTGTAGACTGGATTTTAATGAAACTTGGCACACAGCTTCACTTCAAAGAAGACATGTGCATATCGTCAGGGTTACCCGGTTCGACCGCCGAATTTAGAGTTACTGCCCCCTGACTGTTTAAGCCATATACATACATTGTGATATTTGTTTCCGCGCTATTTCTTAAAAACTATAGGTTGATGTAGATAAAAGATAACCTGTACCTAAGTTTGAAATTAACTTCATTGACAATGAAAATTTGTTCGACGGGGGATATCAATTCAACGAATTTGCTTGTTAACTCTTTCCAATTCGTTAAAATTTTGATGGATCAAAATTAAAAGAGGTTGAAGTGAATACAATTATAGGAGAAGCTATCAAAATTATGTGTTAGAAAACATTGTGAAAAATTATGAAATAACTTGTAACAATTTGCCTTTGACCTTGTTTACAGGAAGATTCTATGGTTGTAAGGATGATCGATCCTGTTTGGAATTTAATGAAAACATGGAACAAAGATCCCTAAGAAATTATTACTTAAATACCCAAGAATGTAGAAGAGAAATTTCCCCAGGTTATTATGCCCCCGTATCGAGAGATCGGGGGCATATTGTTTTACTCGTGTGCGTCTGTCCGTCCACCTGTCTGTCTGTCTGTCCGTCTGTCCGAAAACTTAACCCGAAAACTTAACCTTGCCAACATCTTCAAGCCTATTCAAGATACAAAGCTAATATTTGGGATGATGACAGATCTCAATGATCTGCATCCGCTGGTACTAAAGTCAAGGTCAAGTGACAAGGTCAAGGTCATCTGGTTTAAACCTATTTATTTTACATCGATTGGGAAACAAGTTCTTACAACTTAGATTAATCCCTCTCGATTCCGCTTCCTGGAAAATTCACCAGTACTCGCGCCAAATGTGTGGGCCAATGAAAGAACCAAGATCGATAGCCGCTCCCGGGAATCGAACTCAGGACCTTTGGGTTAAGAGGCCGACGCTCTACCACTAGACCACGGACACCACGTGGTGTCCGTGGTCAAGGTCATCTGTCAAGGTATCTTGTTTTTTACCTGATTTAAGCAATGAAATTTGTGAAATATCAGATTAAACTGAGGAAGAGCTTGTTTCACTTGGAATTCTTCAAAGTAGAATCTCCTCAACCACTATGCTAATTAAGCTTTGTCAAAATGTAAGTTGGGTGTTATCAATTGGATCAATAAAATTCAGATCAGAGGTTCAGGGCCATTCCATTGTTAGACCCTCCAGCCGCTATGATATAACTGAAAAAATGTTGAAAGTGACATAAAACCCTATACAAACAAACAAATCTTTTTTTTGTAGGAATGGAACTCTCAAAGAAAAGGGGGCATTTGAGAAGCTGTATGCAGAAACAGAGAGTGAGTGGTATTCTGAGATGTACCAATATTCGGTGGCAAACATGGTAAGGTGGTTAACCCTTTCCTGTTTTACAAAATTTTGGACCTGTCCAATTTCAAAGGTTTTGCAGACGAAAATTAAAAGTGGATTTTATGTGGAAAATAACCAATAACCAGGGTAGAAAATAGTGTGGAAAAAGAAGAAATTGCTTGTCAGAAAGCAATTTCTTCTTTTTTCACAATGTTTTCTCAATCATAGAATCACAGGCACGTAAAAAGCAGGGATTAAACAGCAAAGGGTTAAATGATGGAGTGTTGCTCCTACCCCAATTGGGAACCCTCCACAATTCTACATTATAGACATCAGGAATAATCTCGATGCAGGCATAAAAGCAGGTCATTTCGCATATGGGTTTACATGAAAGTGCAAGCATCAACTTGACCTCTGAGAAAAACAAAATCAAAGAAAGGCTAAAACTGGGAATTATATGATTAATAACAAATCACAGTTTTGACTGTGTTTTGTCATAGAATTATTATATGCCCTATAGATCTCCATAGACAATCGGAAAGAATTGAAGCAATTTTCTTTTCTTCAATCAGATTGACTGAAATACTGCCAGAAGCCCAATTACTGTTTATCCTTTAATTTTTGACTTACATATAAAATGATCATAAGATGTTTAATAAAACTGGGCCCAAAAGTACAAAATTTTTCTGATACTCGAATGAAAAAATCTCAAAATTCAACCTGCGATTAAGGTTGTCATTATTCTGTAATGCATGAAAAGAAAAGAAAATGTTAAAAGTTTGTTATTTGGCTATTAATTGGCAGTCTATTTCTATGACTCTGGCATTCTTGTTGATTTTCAGATGAAGGATGAAGTTTTCTGGTATTCCTATGCACTAGACTTTAGAGGAAGAAACTACCCTTTCTCTCTTGTTAGCCATCAAGGTAATTTTTATGCACATGCGTAAATAGATCCATAGATATTGGGCATATTGTTTTATATATGCTTCCAAAAAGGGGAGGGGGTTAAAGCATACTGTTTTCTTCTTCTCAATTTGGGTGTCTGTATGTACACAAACATTTATGGACATAACTCCTATGTTTATGTATGCACTGCCCCTTTTAACGCCAGGAGACTGTTACATTTTGGACCACTGCTCGATTGACCATTAACTTGATTTACCAGAAAGTGATCGGTGATTAACTCCAGGAAGTCCGTTACCCAAGCAGTTTTGTCCATGGCATTTGTTTACTCTGCTAGAACGAGGAGAAACCACAGGCCAGTTCTCAGAAAGAGTTGAATTTAAATCTAACTGATCCAACACTAATGAATATATTACTTAGAAATTGCGAGTTGTGAGCTATTTTGTTTCCTAATGTAAGATTTTTGTGTTATTATTTAAACATTTAGTTTAAAAGTTAAATTCGTACAATATATCTGCTTTCACTTGACCCATCTTGCCTGGCCAGTCTGTGTTTATTACAAGAACAGCTATATGCATAACTCAACTGTAACAGGCTACATGATGCATTTAATTGCCCCATGGAAGTAATTATCAGATAATCATGGAACAATTAAACTGTCTAGTGAATTTGGTAGAATTTTTGCCAAGATGGCATCAGATTGTGGACTGTATGTTTAGGGATGAAATTTTCACAGAATGTTTCTAGACAACTGGCCTTGTATATAATTGGTTTGGTGAAATTTCTGCCGACTATAACTTACAGATATATATTGTGAATGTCAGTCCTTTTTTGACTGTCAGTCCGTTTTTGTCAGTTTATAATACACCTGAGCATGATGTGCTCAAGGCCACGTTTTTAGCTCAAACATCTTGAAACATAATGGTAATATATTTTTAGTCCTTAGGCCTTTCAGGTCTAGGAAACACAATAGATTATAGATGAATCTAAGTTGTAAGCACTTGTTACCAAAACAATATAAGATAAGTAGGTTTCAACGAAACTTGAATTCTTATTTCAAACAAAATGCCAAATTTTCAGACATGTCAATCACTCTTGCTCAAGTTTTTCTAGTTATTTTTAGAAACTTGCATTTCTTTTTTAAACATCAAAGCAAACAAGGCAAATAGATTATAAGAGATATATAATACATACTTTGTGTATTGTATGAAAAATATATCTTGTCAGAGCCGTGACAATTATTGATTCCCCGAAGCTAATTAGATATTTTTAGGTCACTTGAGCACGAAGTGCTCAAGGGAGCTATTGTGATCTATCAATGTCCGGCTTCCGTCATCCGTTGTCCACAATTTCTTTAAACAACATCTCAACCTAAACTATAGAGTCAAAATCAATCAAACTTGGCAGAATGATTCCTTGGGTGGTCCTTTGAAAAAATTGCTAAGATGGAAAGGATCCATGCCATATCACGGGAAAAGGGGCATTAATGACAATATTCTTGTTTACATTCTAGAAGCCACAAATATGGTCCAATCTTCATGAAACTCTGTCAGAATATTTGTTAGGTCATGAAGATGAACTGTATTAAAAATTGGAAGGATCCGTGCCATATCACGGGTAAAAGGGGCCTTAATGACAATTTTCTTGTTTACACTCTAGTGGCCACAAATATGGTCCAATCTTCATGAAATTTCTGTCAGAATGTTTGTTAGGTCATGAAGATGAACTGTATCTAAAATGGGAAGGATCGGTGCCATATCACGAGATAAAATGCCTTAATGACAATTTTCTTGTTTACACTCTAGGGAAGGATTTGTGCCTTATCATGGGAAAAGGGGCCTAAATGACAATTTTCTAGTTTACACTCTAGTGGCCACAAATATGGTCCAATCTACAAGAAACTTGGTCAGAATGTTTGCCTGGTCACAAAGATGATCCCTATTGTAAATGGGAAGGATTTGTGCTTTATCACAGGAAAAGGGGCCTCAATGACAATTTTCAAGTTTACACTCTAGTGGCCACAAATGTGGCCCAATCTTCATGAAACTTGGTTAGAATGTTAGTCGGGTCTCAAGGATGAACCCATTTGAAAATGGAAAGGATTCCTGCCATATCACAGGAAAAGGGGCCTTAATGACAATTTTCTTGATTACACTCTAGAAGCCACAAATATGGTCCAATCTTCATGAAATTTCTGTCAGAATGTTTGTTAGGTCATGAAGATGAACTGTATCTAAAATGGGAAGGATCGGTGCCATATCACGAGATAAAATGCCTTAATGACAATTTTCTTGTTTACACTCTAGGGAAGGATTTGTGCCTTATCATGGGAAAAGGGGCCTAAATGACAATTTTCTAGTTTACACTCTAGTGGCCACAAATGTGGCCCAATCTTCATGAAACTTGGTTAGAATGTTAGACAGGTCTCAAGGATGAACCCTATTGAAAATGGAAAGAATCTCCATATCACGGGAAAAGGGGCCTTAATGACAATTTTCAAGTTTACACTCTAGTGGCCACAAATGTGGCCCAATCTTCATGAAACTTGGTTAGAATGTTAGTCGGGTCTCAAGGATGAACCCTTTTGAAAATGGAAAGGATTTGTGCCATATCACAGGAAAAGGGGCTTTAATGACAATTTTCTTGATTACATTCTAGAAGCTACAAATATGGTCCAATCATCATGAAACTTGATCAGAATCTTTGTTAGGTCATGAGGATGAACTCTTTTGAAAATAGGAAGGATCCGTGCCATATCACGGGTAAAAGGGGCCTTAATGACAATTTTCTTGTTTACACTCTAGTGGCCACAAATATGGTCCAATCTTCATGAAACTTGGTCAAAATGTTTGCCAGGTCACAAGAATGAACTCTGTTGAAAATAGGAAGGATCATGCCATATCACAGGAAAAGGAGTCTTAATGATAATTTACTTGAAATATCAGGTTAGCGTTTTAGGGCTCTCAGGGTCCTCTTGTTTTTCATGCAAAACACTAAGTAGGTATATATAAACTCACGGGCTACCCAGTTGAACAATATCTGTCCATCACACACACTTAACCCTGTGCGTGAGATTTCCAACAATTTCAAATATGCGCAAAACAAAGACTTTGATCAGCATGTGCATCCACACAGTCTGATCAGAATCTTCACTGTGTTTAGTGGATAGATACAGTCTCAAAGTATCTGTAGACCATCAGGTAACTTTATATTTACAGTATGTGGCTGTCAAAGCTGCTTTATGTTTCTCACCTCACCAATATTTCAAATTGTTGGAAATGTCACCCACAGGCTCATTTGATATTGTTGTTGCCACACACAGGCTTAATGTTTTGTAGGTAGAGATGTAGTCCGAGGCTTCATGAAGTTTGCAAAATCAAAGCCTTTGGGAGAAGATGGGTTGAAATGGTTGAAACTACATATTGTCAATCTGACTGGGCTAAAGAAGAGGTATGTGATGTAACAGAGTTGGGGGGAAAGAATTAAGAAAAGAATTAAGTTTGGGTTCGCCAGACTGAAATAACCTTGTTGAATATTTTGATATTACATGGGTGTTGTTACACTAGTGGAAAAACTATGCAAATAAGCTTATTACGAAAAGAAACATTATATTTTCTTTGCTAAAATAAAGTCATAATGGATTTGATGACGTCTTTTTGCAAACAGCCTTACATGTTTTGCGGACTAACTTGAATCAATAAATATATTAATTTTCTCGTTCTATCACAAAAATAAGGGTCATATAATAAATAGAATATGAAATTAGTGGTTATTAAATACCAAATTTATGAAACTTGTTATCTAAAACAACTTGAGACAGCCTTGTTTATCTGTTTATTTATGACTCGCTTAATAAATTCCGTATTCAATGACCACTCATTCAATATTCTCTATCTTTCTAAGACTTTTAGGACTAAAGATGTCTGTCCTTTGTTTGTCTAATATCCTAGGTAATTTTGGTTGGTTGATTTGTTGACAATTTTATCTCACCTGAAGTGCTCAAGGTGAGCCTTTGTGATTGTACAATGTCCATTGTGTGACATGCATCATCCAGGATGCCTCATGCTTGTGTTTCTTGCGTCATCCTTAATTCCTTTTAAACATCTTCTCCTTCTTAACCAGTGGGTCAATCTTCATGAAGCTTGGTAGGAATGTTCCTTGGGTCAAGCACTACCTTAGTTGTTCAAATAATCGAAATCCACCCTTCACTCTTATTGCCATAGCAATTAAAAGGGGTAAATCTTTAAAAATCTTCTTCTCAGAAACCAGAAAGAAAACTGCTTCATATTTGGTATGAAGCATCATCTAGTGGACCACTATCATCTTTGTTCAATTCAGAGCCCTTGGGTCATATTTGGACTCTGTTTGGATGATTCCCTCTTTAACCCTTGTCATGCTGAACCAGGAATATTCCTGTTTTGGCAGGAACTATAGTCTACACTACCTGTTTCTCACTTTCAAACCAGAATTGTCAATAGATTTAATTTTTAGCTCCACTGGCCGAAGGCCAGCGAGCTATTGTCATGGCGTTGTGTCCGTCGTGCGTCCGTGCGTGCGTGCATGCGTAAACTTTTCTTTAAACATCTTCTCCTCCTAAACCAATGGGTGGATTTTGACGAAACTTGGCCAGAATGTTCCTCTTGTGACCCTCTTCTTAAGTTGTTCAAGAAATTTGGATTGACCCCCAAATATGGGCGTGGCAGGGCGGGGCTTATTTTGATCCCAAAATCTTTTAACGACATCTCCTCCTGAACCATTGGGTGGATTTTGACGAAACTTTGCCAGAATGTTCCTCGGGTGACCTTCTTTAAAAGTTGTTCAAGAAATTTGGATTGACCCCCAAATATGGGCGTGGCAGGATGGGGCTTATTTTGACCCCAAAATCTTTTAACGACATCTCCTCCTGAACCATTGGGTGGATTTTGACGAAACTTGGCCAGAATGTTCCTCTTGTGACCCTCTTCTTAAGTGGTTCAAGAAATTTGGATTGACCCCCAAATATGGGCGTGGCAGGATGGGGCTTATTTTGACCCCAAAATCTTAAAACGACATCTCCTCCTGAACAATTGGGCCGATTTCAATGAAACTTTACCAGAATGTTCCTTGGGTGACCTTCTTCTAAAGCTGTTCAAGAAATTTCGATTGACCCCAAAATATGGGCGTGGCAGGATGGGGCTTATTTTGACCCCAAAATCTTTTAACGACATCTCCTCCTGAACCATTGGGCCATTTTCAATGAAACATTACCAGGATGTTCCTTGGGTGACCCTCTTCCAAAGTTGTTCAAGAAATAGAGATTGACCCCCAAATATGGGCGTGGTAGGGTGGGGCTTATTTTGACCCCGAAATCTTTGAACATCATATCTTCCTGAACAATTGGGCCGATTTCAATGAAACTTTACCAGAATGTTCCTTTGGTGACCCTCTTCTAAAGATGTTCAAGAAATTTGGATTGACCTCCTAATATCAGCATGGCAGGGTGGGGCTTATTTTGACCCCGAAATCTTAAAACGACATCCTCCTCCTGAACCATTGGGCTAATTTCAATGAAACTTTACCAGAATGTTCCTTGGGAGACCCTCTTCTAAAGTTGTTCAAGAAATTTGGATTGACCCCCAAATATGGGGGTGACATGGCTGGGCTTGAAAAAGTCGGAATTCCTCCTGAATGCTGGTTAGTTTCATTACCTTCTATTTTCAATATCTCTCTTTCAAATCTTGAGATTTTTAAGCCAGTGGAGCGATACAGGCCTTCTTGGGCCTCTTGTTCAAATAAAAATTGACCTACAGTTGGTACTTTCAGTGCTATTTGCCCTTTTATTTAGATGCAGATATTTAGCCAAAATTTATTCAGCATGACAAGGGGTTAATTGAAATAATAATCAAAGTACTGAAAGTACTGATAAGTTGGAATGCGTTCGAGAGACCTCAAACTACTAACGAAGCTGACGCCCCCGCCCACCACATGTGATCACATAATACGTATCGTCTTTTGACGGGCGTATATAAATCAATGTATTTCAACAACGAGAGGCGCTAAAACCTCTGAATCGCTATACAGCCCTGATTCTGATGAAAGAAAAATGATAACAAGAGGGCCAGAATGACCCTAAACCGCTCATCTGAATTCGATTAGTCCAATGGATCTTATCCAAGAAACTTTCTGGCAAAGATTCATTCAAATTTGCCTAATTGTTAAAGAGAAGACAAAATTCGAATTATAAGCAGTCATAATAGACCCTGTCAACCCATACATTACAGAGGAGACTCAAAATTAGCCCTACCCTGCCACGCCCATATTTATGGGCTAATGACAATTTTGCCAACAATATTTGAAGTGGATCATCAAAGGAAATCTGCTCAGTGGTTCAGGAGGAGATGCCGTTCAAATATTTTGGGCTCAAAATAAGCCCCGCCCTGCCATACACATATTTATTGGCCAATTAGAATATAGCGACAATTTTGAAGAGGGTCACATTCTGGCACAATTCCATTGAAATCGGCCCAGTGGTTTAGGAGAAGAAGAAGTCTTAAGAAAGTTGACGACGGAGTCAGGATGATCCTAAAAGCTCCCCTTGAGCACGTTGTGTTCAGGTGAGCCAAAAAAGAAGAAAATGATATGGATCATACAGCCGACTAATGGACGCACAGGGGAACACTTATACACTCAAAACAGTTTTTTTTATTATTTTTCGAATGACTTCTGCTCCATTTGAGTTATCAATTACATTTTTAATTAAAAGTGTCGCAAAGGGGACCTCAACAAGTGATTTGTCCATGATGAAAAGATATTTTCACAGGGAAGTCTTTTAATTCAAGAGTTGGAATCTCAAGACAATTTTTGGACGAAGCTATGATTTAGACCTTTATGACTCCAAAATTGGGTACTTTCTCGGGTCATCAATAAATTTTATGATTTGGGTCAATTGGTTGTTCAGTCAGAGTGGAAACTGTTAACTGTTTAAATTTACTGATGGCTGTGACATGTATGACCCCGAAACAATAGGGCATTTTTTTGGGTCATGGGCAATATTTGTGTAAAGTTTCGTCATTGCAGGTCAATTGCTTCTCCGTTTATCTAGCGGAAAGCAAAAGGTCAATAGACTGAGAGACAGACATGATGAAATCAATATATGCTACTCTACTTCTGAGTTGGGGGTACAGTTAATAACATCGTGAAATTGATAAGGTGAACGGTTTTGGAATGATTTAGGCATGATATTGAATGAGTAAGCGGAGCGAGTTTTGAGTGAAATTTAAAGGAGGGAATCCAGTGTCGCTTATTTTGTTCAGGATGAACAAAATTAGCGATATATAAAACCTATATAAAATATGCATAAAAGTTCAATCAATAGCTTTCTATATCGCCAAGAACCAATCAGACGCTTTTAATTTCAATTATGTCAGTGAAATCGCAATTGGTTCTTGCTTAATTAATTTTGAATGTACATGTTGAGCTTATCTTTTTAATACTTTTGGGCGTTTTTGAATGGTTTGAGTGAGTGTTTGGAATGAATCAATGGAGCGCTGAGTGAGCGATTTAGAATGTTTTTTATTGAGATGAATGTCAATTTCACGATGTAACGAACTGTATGGTGGTGCTCTTAAACGTGTTGATGTGAAGAAAACAACTTGAACTAGTTGGTTTGTTTCAAATGGCAATTTGTCTTGGTGATAAATGCAAATGGGCAAAGATCTTCATAATTCAATTAAAGATAGGGTGGCAAGGGTTTATGTGAATGAGTATTGGGGTTTTACAATGAAACATTCATGTAGATAACTGCAATATGACGAAAAAAAAAACCCGACAATAAGTTGTAAAAATATTTATTAACTTTAAAAGTGTATCATCACTTTAAGAAAAGATTTTTATTTCGTAGGTTAGATAGAAATTTACAATATAACACCTTGTCAATAGAAGGTCGTTCAGAAAGAGAAACTATACCTTTAAAAGAAGCTATAACATAATTCTACGAAAAACAGGTTGCGACCTTACCGAATAAGCAGATCACGTGGTTGGTCTGTGCTATTGCTACAATACTGAGAAAACAGATCGCGACATTGCCAAATAAGCAGATCGCGTGATTGACTAGTGCTATTGTCAATTTGCTGACCGTATTGGGCTTGACTTATCACATGATTTCCAAATATAGTAATGCAAACATGTGATACTAATATATTCGTATGCGATTTTCAATAAATATCGTTTAAAACATAAATTAGCGTGTTAAAAATGTACGTGAAGTGATAGTTGTGTAATTGTACAGCATTATTACTTTTTGATGAAATAAACTGTATGTCTTTGTCAAGTTGAGATATACAAAATAGGCCGAAGTGTATTCACATCCTGTTCACATGATATGTGTTCTCAAGAAACCCGAAATGAAATTACCTTGTGTTCATTTTGCGGTTTTGTTAAATCTAAGTTGGAATTGCTCCGCATTCCAACTTAAAAAGCAAAGATCTTCAAAAAGCGTCCCTGAAACCAGAAGGCAGATTTCATATTTGAGCCTATGCATGACATTTTCCAACAATTTGAAATATCCGTGAGGTGCAAACATTTACAGCCACATACTGTAAATATTAAGTTACTTGATGGTCTACAGATACTTTGAGACCTTATCTATCTACTAAATGCATAGTAAAGACTCTGGTCAGACTTTGCAGATGCACAGGCTGGTCAGAGTCTTTGTTATGGACATATATGAAATTGTTGGAAATTTCATGCACAGGCTCATATTGTTTGTAAAATCATCTAGTGGACCTCGTATCATGCCCCTAAAATTTTTTTGTATTTATCATTATCTAATAGACCTTTATCAAGCTTTGGTCAAATTTGGGATATGCCGGGGATGTTTTACATTTTACATAGAAACCAATTTCTCTGAAACCAGATGGTAACAGCTAGAAATTTTGTGATTAATTTCATCAAATTCACCTTTATGAAGTTTGTTCTTATCATGTTTTTTGGATCATATAATTGGGCTCAACCCATATTCATCCAATTTTACATAGGAAAAAAAGTAGGAAGCCTTTTTACAATAATCTGAAAACAGTACAGGGCGTTGGAAAAAGGATACAAATTATCTCCTTAGAAATATATGTTTGTCAATCCCTCATGGAATGTCCAATTGGTGAAGGTGAATCAGCTAAGCAATATAGGAACATCATGGCCCTTTTGTTCAAAAAGTGCTAGTGATGGAAAAAGCATAATCCATTTAAGCCGAGTCCATTGTCTAGTGAAAAGGATGTATGCTTTGGGATTGAAAGATCTCAGGAAGCAACCCTGACCAATTCTCCCCAAAATAATGGGATAGAAAGCAGGCAGTGTAGGCTAAGATTATCTGCCAAAAATTTGTGTACAACAGGAATATGCCATGACCAGCAGTAGAATGTTTAAAAGAGAAATATGCCATAACCAGAATGTTTAAAAGAGAAATATGCCATAACCAAAATGTTTAAAAGAGAAATATGCCATAACCAAAATGTTTAAAAGAGAAAAACTGTTTGTGCCTGTGCGTGAGATTACCAAAAAATTGAAATGTTCATGAGGTGTAAACATTGGGCAGCTAGACAGCTACAAACTGTTGGTATAGAGTAACCCAATTGTCTACAGGTAATTTGAGACCTTATCTATCTATAGGGTGTATAATAGACTCTGGCCAGACTGTGTGCGGGCACAGGCTGGTCAGAGTCTTTGCTTTGTGCATATTTGAAATTGTTGGAAATCTCATGCACAGGCTCATTTCTTAACTATTTTATCATTCTTTCCGACAATTGGTCTTCCACTAATGGGTTGATAATTGTAGACCTATGAGGAATAGCAGCTGGAGGCTTGGAAAGGATGTAATGTTGGTACTGGTGTGAGAAATACCAGGAATCCATTGTTAGGTGCTCCAGTTGCTGCAATTTAACTAAATGATTGTTGAAAGCTGCTTTTCATCCAATTCAAACATGCTATCTATTTGTTTACAGAGAGTCCCTTGAGGAGAGGCTAAGTTATGTGGAGGAAATCATGGACGAGATTCAGGATTCAGCAGATAACCCTCTACATGTATGTATTGTGCAATATACAGTTAGTAATATACAGTAACATTGTGAAATTGACATTTGTCAACTCTCCATTCATTCCAAATATTCACAAAAAACAATCATGAGCACACCCATTCCAATCAAAATCATACTCAATCACAACCTCGGCACTCCATTGATTCCAAATACTTACAAAAACCAATAATAAGCACTCCAGTGTCCCAAAAATCACGCTGCAACTATAGTTAAATCGCTCCAAAAAAACTTTTTCAGTACCAAGTTGTTTAAATTTTGAAGCACTGATTGGTGAGTTGAAGATATAGAATTCTATTCACAGAACTTGTATCTTTTTTAACAAGGTATTAATTATAGCTTATATTGCTCATCATTTATCCTCTTTAGTAATATTGTATTACCTCCCTTTAAATTTATTCAAAACTTTATCATTCTACTCATTCATTTTCATTCCTTATTCATTTCGAAATCTTTCACCTTTTGATTAACGGAACACAATATAAGAAAATATATTACATTTACTGATATATAACAATGTTCAGAGAAATGTGACCTGTCACGCAAAAGGGACCATCTTGGTCGTGTGAAAAGTGTTGATCCTAGTCAGACTGCATGGACAACTCAGACTGACTAGGGAAGAAACTATTTGCTCTTTACTAATTTTCTGAATCCAGAATAAACAATATAGCTTCTGATGAAAGAATTTTTGAAATGCAACCTCTAGTTGTCCTGTACTAGAATCAATCTCTTGTTTTAAATATATTTTATAGAGTTCCCAGATGGTCCCTTTTTTGATTGACAGGTCACATAATTATTAGTCCTGACTGGATAATCAAAGAAAAAACACAGTAAAGCCTACATTTGGGATGCAAGTTTTAAAACATTTTACATGTTTAAAAATTGTACGCTGCTTTGGATGTGAGTTTACATAGAAGGCTCAGTGCAATATCTAAAGCCTTTTGCAAATGTTTTGATCTTGAACAGATATTTAAACAACTTTACCAAAATTACATTCATAAATGTATACTTGTCAGGGTATGACCAGTTATAACATTTTCTTTAATGCTTTTCGGTGGCTTATCGAGAAATAACGGTAGATTATCACTTGATAAACTCACCGCAGAAGCAGTGAAATTATCAAAAACTTATACCCTGCTTTTGTGCATCTCATCCTATCTGACGTCATCTATGCGGGGCGAAATTAGTGACGTCACAATGAACGTTGCATAGCAATCACGCGCAAAATGACGCGCTTTACGAAAATTTGTCCTAGAAATTTCACATTTTGTCTCATTTTTGCATTAAATAAATAGAATAATCGTTTGTTTTTCGAGTAAGATCGAATAATATATCATTTCGTGAAAAACAAAAGCTATATTTTTACTCGTGGCTCTGCCACTCGTGAAAATATAGCTTTTGTTGTTCACTCAATGAAATATAAAACGATCTTACACTTAAACAAACGATTATCCTCTATTTATTTAGATATTAAGTTTCAAGAGTGTCATATTTTAGACCAATAAGTACAAAGTCAGATAAAGTGCAACTCAGTTTTGACAACATGTTTATAGAAATATCTGCCAATTTATTCTTAATTATTGCATGATTGGATAAAAGATTGGAAAAATTGGAAAATTATTTGAAAGAATGAAAAGTCATCAGGTTTAAGGTTAAAATGAGTATTTTTTTAACAGGGCAGGAAATGGTGGATGAAATCTGATGAGCCATTTCAAACTCTCGCAGCATGTAAGGAATTAATGATGGCATTACGCAGTCCCGATCCTGCAGCATTTTATTCAAATTTGCCAGTACATCAAGACGGGTCCTGTAACGGTCTTCAACACTACGCTGCCCTGGGTTTAGATGTAGAAGGAGCAAAACAAGTCAATCTTTATCCTTTAGGCCGGCCTTCAGACGTGTATTCAAGTGTAGTAGAAGAGGTATGCGAAATTTCACTGAAGTATCTTTAGCTTGACTGTCTTGACAAAAAGAAAGCTGTGTTCAATCGCCATTAGTTTGGTTGAAAAAAAGATAACTATTGATAAAAGTCAAACCAGAATTTAAATTCAGCCACTCAGTATTGTTGTTTCAATTGGTACAATTGAAATAACAAATCTGGTTGGTTGAAATTAATAGTCCATCTGTCATTCTGTCAGCAAAACCAAAAAAATTATTTTTGCCAAATTCTTCAATGCTAGTTGAGATACAATGTTCTTATTTGGTATGATGATAGATCCTAATGATGTGTATCTACAGATACAAAGGTCAAGGTCATGTGACAAGTAGAAGAGGTATGTGGAATTTAACTGGAGTATTTTTAGTTTTTAGCTCCACTGGCTGAAAGCCACTGGGGCTATTTTCATGGCGTTGTGTCCGTCGTGCGTCCGTGCGTCAGGTCGTAAACTTTTTCTTTAAAAATCTTCTCCTCAGAAACTACTGGATGGATTTCAACCAAACTTCACAGGAATGATCCTTGGGTGACCCTCTTTCAAAGTTGTTCAAGAAATTTTGATCCAATGAAAAACATGGATTTAATGGGCGTGGCTAATTTCCAAATATGGTAAAAAGTGACTTTTCTCAGGTTCTAATTGATGGATACGAATTAAATTTTACAGGACAGATCCTTGGTCGACCCTTTATCAGTCTAATAAATATTATTGTGATCGGATGAAAAATTTGCTTTTTGTGGGCAGAGGTCATTTCTCTATATGTTATATAGTGGAAACTTTGAAAATCATTTTCTCAGACACTAATTGTAAGATATCAACCAAATTTCACATGAATGATCCTTGGGTGACCCTTTATTAGTCTACCAAATATTATTGTGATTGGATGAAAAATTTGTATTTTATGGGCAGAGGTCATTTCTCTATATGTTACATAGTGGAAACTTTGAAAATCATTTTCTCACAATGTAAGTGATGGATATCAACCAAATTTCACTGGAATGATCCTTGAGTGATTCTTTATAAGTCTACCAAAAATTTTTGTGATTTGATGAATATATGTATTTTATGGGTGGAGGTCATTTCTCTATATGTTATATAGTGGAAACTTTGAAAATCATTTCCTCAGAATGTAACTGATGGATATCAACCAAACTTCATAAGTATGATCCTTGGGTGATCCATTATCATGCAGCCAAAAATTATTGTCATTGGATGAAAAATATGTATTTTATAGGCAGAGGTCATTTCTCTATATGTTATAATAGTGGAAACTTTGAAAATCATTTCAACAGAACCCAAAATATATTAAAAATCTAGTCAAAACTTAGATTTGCTACTACAAGAATTTCAAGCCTGTGGAGCGACTCAAGCCATTCATGGCTTTCTAGTGTTGTTTTCTCAGAAACCCGAGGTATTGCCTTAGCCCTGTTGTTGTTGTTGTTGTTGTCGTAATTTGTCGTCTTTGTGCAAAAACTTTGATATTTTTTTATATATCTGATTCTACTAAAGACATTCACTTTTTACTTGGTGCACATGCTCACTATCAAAAGAGCAACCTATACCAAGAAGAGTATATCCTTAAATATATTTTGTGTGAATTATTCCTTTTTTTTTTTCGACTTAGATTATTTTTTCACTATCCAGCGCCAAAAAACCAAGCTTGGGCATCTGTAGTCAATACTCTTGTAAGTTGGACTGTCTTTGGGAAAAAATATGTCAATTGTCCAGTGCTCTGTTGTATAAAATATATCTGTTGGTAAAAATTTCATGAGAAATTAGATTCATCCAATCAGGATTGTTGTTTGAATTATCATGATTGATACAACAACCCTGGTTGGTTGATGATAACTTCTAGTCTATGATTATTTAAACAATAGATAGTAGATAATTTATTTGTTATCCCCCACCGTTTTCTTGAAAGGGGATATAGTAATGGTCTCTGTTTGTCAGTCCATCATTCCGTCTTTACTGCATTCTGTCCCTAAACTTGTCCGAAGCATATCCTTAAGTATAATAGCTATCAACTTGAAATTTTATAGGTGGATAGATCTCATGGAGGAGAAGTGCAGTTCACAAGAACTACAACTCTTGCTTGCATAATTTTAGAGTAATTGCCTTTGTTTTTTTAGATACTTAGATTTTGTCCAGAGAATATCTACAAAAGTATAAAAACTATCAACTTGAAACTTCATAGGTGGCTAGATCTCATGAAGAAATGCAGTGCACAAGAACTACAACTCCATTGTTATTTTACAAACTTTGTTTTTGTCTGGTGCATATCTCTTCAAGTACAAAAGAATCCTTAATCCTTTAGGCTTCTCTTTACTATCAAGCATTTATGGTGGGGGATGGCCATGACCAACATAGCTCTTGTTATCAAAAGAGCAAACTTAACTATGTAGGGAAATAACTCCTAATAACCCTTTTTTCATGGATTTTTCAACCATTATTCAGCATTCATATGGACAGACTTGTGTGCAGTCTTTTTTGTCTTCTGGGAAGGTCTGACAGAGGGAAATATCAAGGTTATACTTGTTGAACCCTTTCCCGTTTTACAAAATTTTGGACCTGTCGAAATTCAAAGGTTTTGCAGACGAAAATTTAAAGTGGATTTAAATTTTGAAAAATAATCATTCAGTAGGGTAGAAAATAGTGTGGAAAAGGAAGAAATTGCTTGTCAGAAGCAATTTCTTCTTTTTTCACAATGTTTTCTCAATCATAAAATCACAGGCACGTAAAAAGCAGGGATTAAACAGCAAAGGGTTAAGATAGTGAAAAACATTCTTGAATGACAACAAAGTATGCTTACCTTCCTTCAGATCCATAAAGAAATGGATGAAGATATAAAAGCATCAAATCATGAGAATATGGAGGTGTTACATAAAGCAAAACAGTATTTACAGAGAAAGGTTGGTATACAGTTATATAGAGGATAATCGTTTGTTTCAGTGTAAGATTGATTTATATTTCATTGAGTGAAAAACAAAACCTACATTTTCATGAGTGACGGGGGCCATGATTGTTTTCATTGAATATTGTAACCATTTTTGGGGCAAATCCAAATACAGGAAACCTTATAGACACAAGTAGAAGTACATTATAAAGACAAGATTGCACTTCTGGGCCCGAGGTTATAAAACTTTTCTCAGGCTCAATTAAAAATTTCCCAATTTTCAATTAGAGATTAAAGCCATAATTCTGTTTTATTAATAACTTTATTGTTTTGATATAAAAGATGATATTAATAAGTTGTTATAAATAACAACTTATTAATATTATCTTTTATTTTCATACATTTATTTTGATTTAAAATTAGAGAAAATTGAGCCTGAGCCTGAGAAAAGTTTTATAACCTTGAGCCCCGATCTCTGAAGAAATTTTAGCTCTACTGTCAGACAGTCAGGGGAGCTAAAGTGATGGCTAAGTTTCAGCCCCCTTGTCTATCTGTTTGTCTGTCAAAAAGCAATTTACCTTTATGCGATAAAGTCAAAGATTTCCTTGAACATTTTGAAGAATGAATTTTGTAGTTCACAGTGAACAACAAAAGCTATTATTTTCATTATAGTGACAATATAGCTTTAGTTGTTCACAAAATGAAATAATAATTGATTTTACTCGAAAAACAAAAGATTATTATATTTCTTTATTGCAAAAATGAGACAAAATGTGAAATTTCTAGGACATATTCTCGTAAAGCCCGTAATTTTGAAATGTGATTGCTTCGCAACAAACAACTTTTCAAAAGGGTTACCCAAGGAACATTCTGGTAAAGTTTTATTGAAATCTGGCCTGTCATTCAGAAGGAGATGTTCAAGCTCAAAATAAGCCCTGCCCTGCCAAGCCCATTTTTATGGGCCAATCAAAGTTTTCTGAAAAGGGTCACCAAAGGAACATTCTGGTAACGTTTCATTGAAATTGGCCCACTGGTTCAGGAGGAAATGTCGTTCAAAGATTTTGGCCTCAAAAAGTTCCAACCTGCCACGCTCATATTTAGAGGTCAATCCAATTTCTTGAACAACTTTAGAAAAGGGTTACCCAAGGAACATTTTGGACAAATTTGGTCAAAATCCAACCATTGGTACAAGAGCTCGCTGGCCTTCAGCCACTGGAGCTAATAAAAGGTTTTAAGGGTTACTGTAACCAAACTGGTGTAACTGTGAGAAAAAAGAATCTGTTACTAGATTTTGTTTGAAAAATGGGTTTTAGGATAGAAAACTGGTGTAACTGTGAGAAAAAGAATCTGTTAGTAGATTTTGTTTAAAAAATGGATTTTAGGATAGAAAACTGGTGAAACTGTGAGAAAAAGAATCAATTACTAGATTTTGTTTGAAAAATGGATTTTAGGATAGAAAACTGGTGTAACTGCAAGAAAAAGAATATGTCACTAGATTTTGTTGGAGACAAGTTGATTTTAACTATTTCTTGAATAGAAAAGTTATTATGCTTGCCAAGGCTTGCTTAATATTTCTATTCAAAACTTAGTGAAGATCAGCTTGCCTCAAACCACATATCATGATAGATCCTATATGTGGAACATATGTGTAAGATCATTCTTTATATGACATTCTTTATATTCTTTTCATTTCTAGACTTGAATAAGATGAACAAGATCTGTTGACTGATCCTATATATCTGAGCCAAGTTGTATAAAAGAATACCATTGGTTGTTTTGAACTGGAAGTTGGTTTCAACCAATCAGGATTGTTGTTTCAATTGAAATAACTTTACAGTGTGTATTTAACCAATGGTCTGTTTGATTTCTATATGGACCAACAATTTTTCAAAAATCTCAGAATCAAATTAATGAAATATATTTTTATGACTCATATCGAAAGATCGGGGGTCGTATTCACCAACCTATTCTAAATTTTAGAATTTAGTCTAGGCTAAATTGCCAAGTCTGAACTTTCCCAAGAATGAACTAAAGTGTGTATTCACCAACGCAATTTAGAATAGACTTAATTTAGAACGGTTTGTACAGTACTTTAGCTGCCACAGACTTACGATGGTTTCCCAATTTTGACGAGGCGCAAGTCAAAAGAGTAACCATTTAGTTTCTGTCCTTCACTCTTAATTTCCCTCCTTGTTTACAAATGACATTTTCATGTAATTTTTCAGTCTAAATAAATTGTCATATCAAAAAATTCAATATCTTGTTGGGCAATTGATTGGCTGAATGCAAAGATCCATTAAATTAGCAATAATAACTTCGATTATAGCTAAGAGAAAAAAATGTGTTTATTTTGCGCTCGAAAAAAAAAACGTGAAATAACTCGCTGTAGTTACAGGATTTAAATTTTCGATTGACAAACTGTGTACCATTTTATGGAGTAAGAGGCGATTATTTATGAGTAGTAATAAGTGATGTACGCCAGTATGGTTGTTCCGATACCAAAATTAGACTTTACAGTAAGAAATGAAACATTGAACAAAAAAAAAAAAAAAATAATAATGATTTAACACAAACTTTGCAACGAGGTCAACATGATTCCTACCTAAATCTTTCACCGAGAGAGCTTTCCAACTTTTAAATAAAAACAAGTCGCTTTTGAAGATGTAGGAATTATAATCTCTCTCCTTTAACTTGTCCTATGTTCATGATGTTGCTATGCAGAAAGTATCAGCACCCAAACAAATAGAATTTTGAGTAAAAATGCACCAAGTTATCTATTGCTCGAGTTGAAATGACAATCTGCCTTTGTAATCTTTCCTCCATCTGTCTTGTTCCTATCCATACACCAGCACCCCTGAAAACTTTACTTCGCTTAAAACATATTACTTCTTAACCATCCTCCTCCCTTGTAAATGTAAATCCAACGTGAAATCCCTGAAAACTTGCAGAGAATATTGTAAAATTTAACATTCTGTCGATATGTAAACATACACTTCATGACTTCAAGGTTAGATTGCGTCACAAATGTGTTTGACGTCATTCGATAAATAATTCGACCGAAAACATAAAATATGTGTCAGAAAGGAAAATTAAGTGGAATTTCTTTCTATTTTGACATGTTATTTGTCAATACTTTGATATAAAACAATGTTTTCCATTCGAAGCGAGGCGGACAGTCGCCATTTTTTCACATTTAGCAAGGTAGGTATTAGACTTGGAAAAACGACTTTATTCTTTAGAATTTAGTCCATTCCCTAATTTAGAATGGGTTGGTGAATACGTACTTAATTCTAAATTCTTTATTCTTGGGATTTAGTGTGCTAAATTGATGCAAAATGTGTTGGTGAATACGGCCCTGGGGGCATATTGTTTTACTGTCTGTCTACAAAACTTAACCAAAAAACTTAACATTGCCAATATCTTCAAGCCTATTCAAGATACAAGACACATATTTGACATGATGATAGATTACAATGACCTACATCTCCTGGTACCAAAGACAAGGTCATGTGACAAGGTCAAGGTCATTTGTCAAGGTCAGATAACTCAAAATACTTAACCAAAAAATTTAAAATTGCCAAAATCTTCAAGCCTATTCAAGATACAAGGCTTATATTTGGCATGATGATAGATGTCAATGAAACAAATCTGCATGTTCCAAAGTCAAGGTCATGTGTCAAGGTCAAGGTCATCTGTCAAACCAAACTTCTTAAAAACATAACCAAAAAACTTTCATTGTTCAGATTATTTAAACATATTCTAAATACCCTGTCTCATAATTGGCATGATGAAAGATCTCAGTGATGTACATTTGTAGGTTTAAAGGTCAAAGTCATGCTAAAAGGTCAAGGTCATCTGTCAAGGTCAACAATTTGAAAAAAAAAGCTGTTACAGGGGCATTTGTGTTTCACAAACACATCTTGTTTTCTTTGTCCAATCATATCTTCCATCTAATACCAAGAAGAATTTTGTTTTAAAGAATTTTTGAATGTAAAATAGAGGTCTTTAGTTCATCTACATGTTAACTCTCAGCCTTTCGTGGATAAAAAAAGTGCTGATTTGTTTAGGGGCAGAGTCAAAAGTTGTGATTTTAAGCCCGAATGGGAGACTTTTGTGTGTTATCTCCCTTGATTTTCTGTAGATTAAATCAAAGGTGCTCCAAAATCGTTAGCGGTCCTTTAAGAAATTTTCCTCGGATTTTATCCATGGTTTCTATGGGGAAATTGCGAATTTTATTTTTGTAAATGCAAAATACTTATCTATGCAATTTGTTTTTATGTTAAAGTTTTGAATAGTTAAGTAGAAAATTAATATTTGTTTTACCTCAAGCGTTTCTTATGAATTGCGCAATATTTGATTTAGAGCTAATCTTTAAATCTTGTAGTGCAAAGGAAATAAGGATAAAACCCAAGGTAACCACTGATTTGGACCCTTCCTCCTCTGGGAGTATTTCAAGGGAGATAACCAACCGATATCCCTCATTGTTTAAGTATAAAAGTGAGTATTTTATCAAATTAATTTTGTCGAAGATATTTACTTCCTATGGCTATCAAATCTGTGTGTATTCTCTCTTTGTTCTAAAAACTTTGGATAAGATAATTTGATTGTTTCAATTTGCACAATTGAGACAACAATCCTATTTGGCTGAAATTACTTTACGGGTGAGTATTCAACCAATGGTGAGGATAGATGGACAACCAAAAAACCCTTTTGTTTCTCTTTTTCCCATTCAGACTGTGAAACAATCAATTATGACTCAGGTTTATGGGGTCACCTATTTTGGGGTACGTAAACAAATCCAGGGGCAATTGAAGGACTTGGGCTGCCCAGAAGATCTCCGTCTACCAGTGGCTGCCTATTTGGGGGAAAAAGTTTTTAAGAGTATGAGGTCAATTTTTAGTGCAGGAAAGGAAATTCAGGTTGGTATTTGTATTGATGGCTCAGCCTGAAACAGTTGTACCTGCCTATAAAGATATAGACAGCTACAAGTGTGTGTTTGCTGAGCTGGCGATTATTGTGTTCTTGTGGATAGATTAATTTCTTTTTTTGGAAAACAGCTGCTTTCATAGCGCAGTTGGTAGCGCATCGGACTGTCAACCCAGAGGTCACGGGTTCGATCCCCTATGGCGGCACTCATTCTTTCCAACTATTTGTCTCTCACCAATGTGTTGATAATCATAGACATATGTGATATAGCAGCTGGAGGCTAGAAAAGGATGTGGTGGTTGTACTGGTGAGTGAGAAAATACCAGGAAACCATTGTTAGGTGCTCCAGCCACCGTGATATAACTGAAAAAATGTTGAAAGTGGCTAAAACTCCATTCAATCAATCAATTCTTTGGAAAACAAAAGAAATGTGTGTTACAGGAAGCACAGGAAACAGGACTTAAAAAAGTTGATTGTTCAAAAATAATTTGTAAATGGTACAAACATTTAATTTTTTTTGCTTAGCTTTTTTGAAACCAAAAGTCATTTTACACCTTGGTAGTCTAGGCATAGGTTTAACAAAATGTAATATTTCACATTTCTCGGCTATTATTGAAGGTATTTATGTGAAACTTGGCAATCACAAAGCCAACCAAACTATCAAGGATACAGAAGGTAATTGTTTGTTTCAGTGTAAGATCGATTTATATTCATTGAGTGAATAACGAAAGCCATATTTTCACATGGTGGAGCCATGAGTGAAAATATAACTTTTGTTGTTCACAAAATGAAATACTAATGGATCTTACTCGAAAAACAAACAATTAATTGTATTTCTTTATTGCAAAAATGAGACAAAATGTAATTTTCGTAAAGCCTGTCATTTCGCATGTGATTGCTATGCAATGTTGTGATGTCACTTATTTTGCCCCACATAAATGACATCAGATAGTACAAAATGCACAAAAACAGGGTATAGGTTTGATAAGTACATTGCTCTTGAGGTGAGATTATCAAGTGAAAATTTACCGTTATTTCTTGATAAACCATCGAAAAGCATTAAAGAAATGTCTATGTTCTTATTTATTACCCTGCATTGATAAGATAGGTAGTCTTCTGGGCCTGAGGTTATAAAATTTTTCTCAGACTCAATTAAAAATTTTCTCAATTTTCAATTTGAGATAAAAGCCGTTATTCTGTTTTGTTACTAATTTTAATGTATTAACATAAAAGATGATATTAATAAGTTGTTATAGATAACAACTTATTAATATTATCTTTTATTTTCAAACATTTTTTTCTTAAGAATTTAAGAAAATAGGGCCTGATGATCAGCCTGAGAAAAGTTTTATAACCTTGGGCCCTGGTATGTATGTCTGCAAACTTTCTAAAAAAAACCCATATTATTAGGAATTTCTTATTTAAGATTCAATGCTCATATGAAGTATGATAAAACATTATGGTCTCATTGATTCTCATCTGCAGATATCTATGTCAAGGTCATTTGACAAGGTCAAGGTAATCTGTCTAGGTCAGAGTTTAGAAAAATTTGCTGTTTTAGGGGTATTTGTGTTTCATACACATATCTTGTTGAACTTATCAAAATGCACAAAAGTTGATGAAATCATCTGGAATTAAATTTCACAGGATTGGTTCACAAATTGTGCAGATACCATTTGTAAAAGTGGGGAGACAGTTAGATGGGTGAGCCCACTAAATTTTCCTGTAATTCAAAGTTACCACAAATTTAAGTATGAAGATTATCGTTGGAGTGGAGGAGATACAGACACTGACAATTGGTAAGTTCTTGGCTCACCAAGGAAGTGGATTTAAATTAAATCAGTGGTGCAGTTTACAACATTGTTAAATTGACAAGGTGAATGATAATGGAATGATATTGAATGCCTGTGTGGAGCTAGTTTGAGTAAAATTCAAGGGAGGTAAACAACAAAATTAATAATTTTGTCCAAATTGACGAAATATAAATATTTATCACCTCTCTTTAGTAAAATATTCATAATTTTCTATTTTGTGTCTTCAAGAACCAATCAGACGATAAAAATCCACACCAGCCATTATAATGGTAGATTGAGTTTATCAATTTGATTGAAATGTTGATAGGTTAATTCCAATTTGAAGAGTTTTTGAATGATTTAGGAACATTTTTAAATGGTGTGAGTGAGTGTTTAGAGTGAATGAATGAAACACTGAGAGAGTGAATTGGGATGGTTTGATTCAGATAGGTGTCAATTTCAAGATGTGTCTACCTGTAACATACTAGTCTATAGTGCCAGAGTCTTTCTAGTGAGACTGAAAACTAAAGATACTTTTTTTCTGATGTTCAAGCTACAGAGAGAGTGGGTTTTTAGCTCACCTGAGCACATCATGCTCAAGATGAGCTTTTGCGATCATTGAATGTCTTCCGTGCTTTGTCGTGTGGTACAAATTTAAGCGTTTACACTCTAGAGGCCACATATATGATCCAATCTTCATGTAACTTGGTCAGAATGTTGATCAGGTCACAAGGATAAACCCTATTAAAATGGGAAGGATCCATGGCAAATCACAGGAAAAGGAGCCTTATTGACAATTTTCTTGTTTACACTCTAGAGACCACAAATATGGCCCAAACTTCAGAAAACTTGCTTTTGTGTAGAAATTATCTCCTTTACCACATCTGCCTTTTTAATTGATGTGATGTCCCAGGGATCAAAGAGACTCAGGTGAGCAATATAGGATCTTGATCCTCTTGTAGTCTATACCCCCTTTTATTCCCATTTCAAGGCAGCTTTGTTCTTGAAATTGTCTTTCCAAAAGAAAAGATTTCCCTACATCCTTGGATTCTAGGGCTTTCAGTACTTTGATATGAATGCAATTCTTTAAGTGGATTTTAATTCAGCATGACAAGGGTTAAGATTCATATATTTTAGTAATGCTGTCATAAACCCTATGTTGTTGTTTGTACTCATTGGAATTGTCTTGCCAAAATGATTCCCACAACATAGGGTTTAGATGAGGGAAAAAAAGATTTAAGACTGGCTTTACCCTCTCTTTCTGAACCTGTATTTTTTGAGTTGGTCATTAAACCCTGTTCATCCAACATTCTTAGCTCACTTGAGAATAGCATGCTTCAGGGTGTTGAATTCACATACCTAATTAATCTATCTATGGGATTTTTTTTATCTACTGACTAGAAGATTTTCCTTGAGAACCTGTCCTACGACAAGTAATAAGGAATCTTAATTTATTGGTCAAAACAATTTTCAAAATTTTAATGCCCTACTTATCTGACTCAGCTTTTTAGCTCAACTGAGCATGAAGTGCTTAAGAAGAGATTTTGTGGTTGTGTCCTGTTAGTTATGTGTTGTAAACATTGACATTTTAGACACTCTAGAAGTCTTTTTTCTCAATTAACCTGAAAATTGGTCAGATTTAACTGGGACTTAATGACAATTTTTTGTTTACTCTCTAGAGGTCACAGGTATGTTCCAAACTTCATGAAACTTGATCAGAATATTTGTCAGGTCACAAGAATGAACCCAATTGAAAATGGGAAGGATCCATACTATATAAGAGGAAAAGGGGCTTTAATGATCATTTTTTCTTGTTAACACTTGAATGGTTTGAAATTTCAAACTTTTGATAGAGTACCTTTTCAACTCTATAAATAGTGACAGGATGTGTAACTGATTTCCCAAACCCCCCTTATGGCTATTTATAGATTTGTCCTGCAATATGAGCTTGTGACAACCAGTCGTCGTAGTGAGTTGTGGTGAGTTTCCATCAAAATGAATAATGACAGTTAGTCATCAGGGGCCTGTTTTACTAATCATCTTATGGTCATTTTTTGCGCAAAAAAAAATCAGAGTTGTTTCTACAATAAATATGGAATTCTACCCTGCATCATCTCATTGGAATCGTCTTCTAAAGGCGATTCCAATGAGATATTGCAAGGCAAAATTAAACAATAAATAAAAACATTAGCTATGCTTTGTGATTTTGACTTGCGTTTAATTTTTTCGTAAGAAGTTTAGTAAAACAGGTCCTTGAACCTGAGAATAAAATTTGATACATAGTGTCACCTGTAAGCAACCACTTATTTGACCATCAAATAGTAGTTAATAAGGAGAATGTTTCCTTATTGCATGTTTTGTTTACAAATAAGAAACAAAATTTTTAATAGATGTGTGTGTTATTGTGAAATTTCTTTGTTGTTTAGACTCAACAGAATCAACTCATTGAGACGATTCTAATGAGTTTTTACAAAGAGATTCATTTACATTAATTTTTAGGGCAACAGATTTTTTTCTGAATTTTTTTTATTTAAAGAAGGTGATTTTCAAAACTTACTAAAAATGATCGCTTTATAGATGTGATCCTGAGATGAACTGTAATTATTTCAGGCCAGTGGATAGTAGAAAGCAGAGAAATGGCTTCCCGCCTAATTTTATACATTCATTAGATGCCACACACATGATGTTAACTGCCCTACACTGTCAACGGTAATGTATTTTGTGTTTCACGCCATACTTCATACATTCATTAGATGCCACACACATGATATCAACTGCCCTACACTGTCAAAAGTAATGTATTGTGTGTTTCAAACCCAACTTTATAAATCCATTAAATACCAAGCACATGGCTGCCTTACACTGTCATTGATAAGAACTTGTGTGTTTCCTGCCTACCTTGAAACATGTATTAGATTCCACACACATGATGTTGACTGCCTTTTACTGTCAGTTGTAAATATTGTATGTTTTCAGCCTAACTTTATACATTCCTTAGATGCCACACTTAACTGTTGACTGCCTGTTGACTGCTTCATGCTGTCAATAGTTAATTATTGTGTGTTTCCAACCTAACTTTGTACATTCATTTAAAGTGAAAGTAGATGATTGTCTTTATTTCTTGCATCTTGTCCTTTATCTTTGACCTACTTTCTAGAGTTTTGATTTGTAAGGTCTAGGACTGTATTAAGCTAATTCTGATTGTGACATCATATTTGAATCTTAACTCAACACTGACATTTTGACCCTTTTTTTTTTTCTAAAATTTTGAATTATAAGGTGTAGGACTGTTTTAAGTGAAACAAAGAATGGTAGAAGATTGAATGATCCTGGCCTCATATTGAATATTTGAACATTCCTGACTTGTTTGACCTACTTTCTCAAATAAGGAATTATGCAACTTATAAACATTCAGGTAGATGATTTTTTTTTTATTTTGGCATCATGTTGAACCCTTTATCCTGACATTGACCTTTGACCTAATTTCTGAAACTTTGAATTATGAGGTTTAAGACTGTATCAAGTCACTGATAAAGATTGGAAGATGAAAGTCTTTCAATCTGGCTTCATGCTGTAACGATCACCTACTTTCTTAAATACTGAATTATCAGGTCTGAAACTAGATCCTTATACTTGACTTTGATTCTGGCATCATGTTTGACCTGTAGACCAAGTTTGTAAAAATGTCCATGAAATGTCAGATTATTTAAAACAACGTTGAAATTCAGCAGAATAATGGTTGATATATATATAATACATACTCAGTGTATTATATGAAAAAAATTATCTAATGAGGTTGGGAGAATTAAAAATTGTCCAGGCTCTGCTGAGACAATTATCAATTCTCTCAACCGAGTTAGATAATTTTTTCATACAAAACACTAAGTATGTACTGTATTTATCTTATAACCTCTATTTGTCCTCTCTTCGTCGATGTTTCTAACTGAAATGCAAGTTTCTAAAAATAACCGCATTATATCATTGTTCTAAAAATAACTATGTGATATCATAAAAAAATATCATAGGGAATGTCATCACACAGATATTTGTTTAGTTATAAGATAAATAAATGTATGTTTACAGGGAAGGCATCCAGTTTGTATCTGTTCATGACAGTTTTTGGACGCATGCTTGTGATTTGGACCGTATGAATAAGGTAATTAAATCCTATTATCAAACTGTACAGGAAAATTTTACCACCTGATTGGCTGGAATAGCTGGAAACATAACTTCACTACCACTGCACATGTATCAGTGCACCCTAAACATACAAGTTCAAACCTTGTCTGTCAAAATTGTGACAGATCAGACTTTTGCTTGAAATTCATTTGAGCTGAATTAAAGCTCAATTTAGATAGCAATCATTTGTTGGTCAATCTCATTTGTTTGAAAATGTTTGTATTTGTAAAATGCCTAGTATTGTGTTTTAATTATACCCCCCACCTACGAAGTAGATGTGGGTATATTGGTTTCACCATGTCTGTCTGTCCATCCATCTGTCAGTCCATCCGTAGACCTTTTCGTTTCCCAACTCTAACTCGAGAACCAAGTGACCTATAATCATGAAACTTTATGCAAATGTTGCTTATGACTCAAAGAAGTGCCCAATTGTTTTTGGGTCATATAGGTCAAAGGAAAAGGTCAAAGTCAATTTTTGTTCAATTCTTGTTTCCGGACTCTAACTCAAGAACCAAGCAACCTAGAATCATGAAACGTCATGCAAATGGTGCATATCACCTCAATATTTGTTACAAACGTATACTGCACTAATAGCACTTACATTTTGACAAAGTCCTGGTGGGGGTTATAAGTCCACTCTGCGACAGTTCTAGTTAAACTAAAAAGTAAAATTTTTGCCATTATGGTGTGCTTTCTTATGGAAATTCTTTGTATTCAAGAATGCAAACAGTCTCTGTAATAAAAAATGTGTTGATGTAGTTATCAATTTTATTTATTAGTTAATCAAGGAGCTTTGTTAAAATCATTTTAACCCTTGTCCATTCACTGGTCACTTTCAGGGCTTACGCCATCTTTTCAATTTAAGGAGTCATTTCCCCTTGACTGTGATTTTCTAAGAGGGGCAAAACAGCTGTTTAAGTAGTTGAAACAATAAAATGATTGGATAATACTTGGTTTTTAGCTCCACTGTCCAAAGGCCACTGGGGCTATTGTCATAGTATTGTGTCCATCATGCATCCCTCAGTGTGTCTGTGCCTCTGGTCGTAAACTTTTTCTGTAAAGATCTTCTCCTCAGAAACTACTGGATGTTTTTCAACGAAGCTTCGCAGGAATGATCCTTGGGTGACTCCCTATCAAAGTTGTTCAAAGATTTTTGATCCAATGAAAAACAAGGCTTTAATGGACCTGGCTAATTTCCATATATGGTAATTTGTGACTTTTTCTGAGAAACTTACCAATGCTCCTTTGGTGACCCATTATCTTTAGTGATCGGATGAAAAATATGTATTTAACCGGCAGGGCAATCATGTTAATTTCTTTGAAGAAATATTCCAGCATGTAACACTTGAAAACACTTATCATACATTAATTAATTCACTTAAATTCTCTTCTAATTATATCATTATATTCAGGCCTGTGGAGCAAATTAGCTGCTCAAGCAGCTCTAGTTTACCTTCTTCTAACACCTGTTGACAGACAGGGCACACTTAGTCTAATGTGATCACCTTTGGCATCAGGAGTCTGGCAGGTGTACGGTGAAGTCCATTTTCTTTTTCAACAGTATAACTGTCATCTTATGTTTAAATGACTTGAATTTTGGCAGTAATGTTCCTCTCATGATTACAGAGTGCAGTGCACAAAGACTCTTACTCTAACAAATTAAATCTAAGAGTTGTTTCCCCTTATTGTTTTCACACTTTGACCTCAAGCAGTGTGACAGGTGTATCTTTTGCCACTTGCCACCTTGTTTTAAATGTCTCCTTCATAACTTTATATGAGTATGAAATATGAATCTCTTATCAAGATATGACAAAGACAATTTAGTCTTGTGTGATTTCACTTACAATTCGCTAGAATGGCAGTTTTTTTATCAGGAGCTCGGTACTCCTCTGGTAATGTCTGATCTCACGAAGAGCTATAGAAAAAGCATGCATAATTTGCATCAATGTCAAGGTGTCAAAGTTTTTTCCCTGAAAGAAAATATGGGTCAAATGTGATATTATCAAATTTTTGGGATGTAATCCCTGGTTTAAGGGTCAAATGCAAGCCCTAACATTTTTTTTCTATTCACAGATTACCAGAGAACAATTTGTAGCATTGCACCAACAACCCATTTTAGGGAACTTGTCAAAATATTTTCTTGAGGAATATAAAGATTGGTGAGTAATTTATAGAACTACAGTAAACCTTGTGTTAACCCTTTGCTGTTTAATCCCTGCTTTTTACGTGCCTGTGATTTTATGATTGAGAAAACATTGTGAAAAAAGAAGAAATTGCTTCTGACAAGCAATTTCTTCTTTCTCCACACTATTTTCTACCCTACTGAATGGTTATTTTTCAAATTAAATCCACTTTAAATTTTCGTCTGCAAAACCTTTGAATTGGGACAGGTCCAAAATTTTGTAAAACAGGAAAGGGTTAAGTGATCACTTACGGGACCATCAAATAGCGGTTGTTAAAGAGAATGGGCCCTTAGAACACGTTTTGTTTACATATAAGAAAACATAATTTCAATTGTATATTTATGTACAGCGTGCAAATTTCTCAATAATCCTTTGTTGTTTAAACTCAATAGAATTGTCATGGTGATGATTCTATTGAGTTTTAACATCATGTGATTCATTTGCAATAAAATTTAGACCAATTTATTGATATTTTTAGCTCATCTGAGCACGATGGGTGAAAATAGGAAAACCTTCAAAAATCTTCTTCTCTGAAACCAGAAGGCAGACAGCTTTCATATTTAGTATGTTGCATCATCTTATGGACCTCTTTCAAGTTTGTTCATATCAAGACCCTTGGGTCATATTTGAGCTTTGCAAGGGTGCATCCCTTTATCTCTTATGAGCATGAAGGGTAAAAAACCGAAAATCTTCAAAAATCTTCTTCTATGAAACCGGATGGCAGACAGCTTTCATGTTTGGTATGTAGCATTATCTAGTGGACCTCTACCAAGTTTGTTCATATCAAGACCCTAGGATCATATTTGGGCTCCACCCGGGCGCAACCCTTTTTACATAGAATCAAAGAGCGATAATCTTTCAAAATCTTCTTAAATCGAAACCAGAGGACACACTGCCTTCAATTTTGGTATGTAGCATCATCTAGTGGGCCCCTACCAAGTTTGTTCATATCAAGACCCTTGGGTCATATTTGGGCTCCAACCGGGCGCATCCCTTTCAGCTCATCTGAGCACGATGGGTGAAAATAGGAAAACCTTCAAAAATCTTCTTCTCTGAAACCAGAAGGCAGACAGCTTTCATATTTAGTATGTAGCATCATCTTATGGACCTCTTTCAAGTTTGTTCATATCAAGACCCTGGGGTCACATTTGGGGTCCACCCGGGTGCATCCCTTTTTACATAGAATCAAAGAGCAAAAAGGCATATCTGTCTTTCTCTTCGCTGAAAACGTTCCATGGTATTGATCTTAGGCAATTATCTTCTTTTTGACATCTGCTTATCTAATTAATTTGATGTCCCAGGGGTCAAAGAGATTCAGGTGAGCGATTTAGGACCATCTTGGTCCTCTTGTTTAAGATATTTCAATTTACAGAAGGGGATTTTGAAATTGGTTGCTTAATACAAACAGTCGCTTAATAGACATGGTCACTTGAGCAATATCAACTGTATCCTAGACTTTGATCCTTGACATGCTGGACCCTGAATATTCCAATTTTTATAGGAGGTATAGACAAATATCAGACTGCTCATGAAAACATGCAGTCTGATCTTTCTCTATAATAAATTGGTTTCCTTTTCAAACCAGAACAGTTAAATGATTGGAACTAAATACTTACCCATAATAAGTGCATTCAGTGCTTTCACCACTTTGGTTTTATTGCAACTTTACTGAAGGTGTTTTTTTCAGCACTCTCAGCATGATAGGTCTACAGTTAAAGCTTGGTTTTATAGTTTTATTTATAAGTCATACATTTCACACAGCTTTTTCCTCAGATCTTCAAATTGCAAGTCGGCTATAAAAACATTACAGTATAGAGAAGTAACAAAGATTGTACCATAAGAATTCTAATAGAAATTTTCTCTATATGATATAAAGTGGAAACTTTGTAAATCATTTTCTCAGAACCTAATTGATGGATATCAACTTAATTTGTTTTAAATGATCCTTTAGTGACCCTTTATCAGTGTACAAAATAAACTATTGTGATCAGATGAAATATGTCTTTTATGGGCAGAGGTCATTTCTCTCTATTGGAAACTTTGAATCTCTATTTCTCAGAACCTAACTGATGGATATTGACTAAAATTCACTTAAGTGATTCTTGGGTTACCCTTTATCAGACTACAAAATTGTATTGTGATCAGATGAGGACCTTTTATTGGTAGAGGTCTTTTCACAGTATGTTGTGTAGTTGAAACATTGAAAATCGTTTTCTCAGAACTTAATAGATTGATATCAACCAAATTTTACTGGAATGTCACTTTGGTAACCATTAACCCTTGTCGTGCTGAACCCGGAATATTCCTGCTTTGGCAGGAGCTATAGACAAACATCAGCCTGCACATATGTGCAGTCTGATGTTAATCTACATCACCTGTTTCTCACTTTCAAACCAGAATTGTCAAAAGATTTAGTTTTTCAAATTGTTCATGATTTTTTTTTTTCAGATATATTTCAGCATGTGAATAACTGGTTTTATTGAAAAAGGAAAGGGGGGGAAATCGGCTGCTCAAGCAGCTCTAGTATTTTGGCTATTTTTCAGCCTTCTCAAAGTTGTAACTACCCGTAAGCTTTTAGGCAGTTACAACTGTTTTGCACTGAACAATATGTAGCGTAGCCTCTAATAAAAGGGATTAAAACTTTTTTTGAAATCCTGATTCCATGATCTTACTTGTGATTCATTTAAGGTGAATTAGCATAATAAATAGATTAGAAATTGACCCTTAGATATGCTCTATTGTTTCTTGGTTACATGGGTAAAATGTCAAGGTCAAATTAGTGTGTTTGTTAAAACTCGTACATGTATGCCTTGTGTCCTAGAACCATGGGACTTTATATTTGTTGACATTAAAGCAAGAGAAGACTGTATTATTTCAAGGTCACATGATTTAAGGTCAAGATCACAAATAAGTTGTTGCTTTATTTCAAAGAAATCTGATTTAGGGCCGTGAAATTATATTGAAATGATCCACTAAGAACATATGTCTTAAAAAATCAATGCCTCTTTTTATTTTTTTTATGCCCCCATATCAAGAAGATCATGATGTTTTACTAATGTCTGTCTGTCTGTTTGTCTGCAAAACTTAACATAAAAACTTAACATTGCCAGTCACACCAAGCCTATTCAAGATGCAAAATTCATATTTGACATGATTATAGAGCTTGATAATTCTCAACTTTGGGTTCAAAGGTTAAAGTCATATGACAAGATCATCTGTCAAGGTCCTGCTTCCTGGTATTAATCCAGTTTCAACAATTCTGGATTAAATTCTTTAACAAATTATTGTGTAATTCCCTTAAACTATGTTCAGGGGGTATAGGGAGTCAGCTTGTAGGTCTGCCCTTCTGTATGATTCTTTTGACAGCTCAATTTCTCAGCAACTAACAGATGTCATTGAAATATCACAGAAGATTCATTGTTAAGGCCCTTAGATGGAAAATAGCTTTTCATTATTGAGAAGCACGTGTAGGGGAAAAATAAGCGGCTTTGTGACAGTCTAGTTGTAATTAGCTTTCTAACCCTTTCTAGCAATCCTCAATTCTTCTGAAGAAAAATGCTTCTGAATTTGTTATAATAAAGAAATTGCTCCTTTGTCCAAAATGTTTTATACATTAAAACTTCATTTACATCTTTGAAATTTGATAAGTGCAAAGTTTTGTCATTGGTTAGCAAATGTTCATTCAAAAATATGTAAATTTGTAAGATCATATCATTTTAAGGTGTATAGAGGATAACATGTTCATGTCTTAAGATATCATCGTTATCTGTTTGAGGTTGGGAGAGTCTTTTATGACTAGACTTTGCCGAGTCATGATAATGTCTCACTGCCAAGACCAGATAACAGTAATATTTTTGGACACTTACATGTTAATCTTCTTATCATGCAACTTTTTGTGCATTTAATTATTATAAACCCTTAAAAATCAAAGAAAATCAGGTGAATGTGTGGGCAAATTGCTTCTAAAAATAGACTGCCTAATATCATGGGATGTTATCTGACAGGTGATATCAGGTCAGTACAGGCTTCATTGCATGATAAACTCTAATTTTAGTACAGACTCTGACTGATTTTTAGCTCACCTGAGCACCAAGTGCTCAAGGTGAGCTTTTGGGGTTTCTTGATGTCCGTCGTCTGTTGTGCGTCTTGCGTCGTCAACATTTACCTTGTGGACACTCTAGAGGCCATATTTTTAGCCCAATCAACCTGAAAATTGGTCAGAATGTTTATCTTGATGTAAACATCGGACAAGTACGAAATTGGGTCAAGTGGGGTCAAAAACTAGATCACAGGGTCAAATCTTAGAAAAACCTAGTGGACACTCTAGAGGCCATTTTTTTAAGCCCAATCATCCTGAAAATTGGTCAAAATGATTATCTTGATGAAATCTCCGACAAGTTTGAAATTGGGTCAAGTGGGGTCAAAATCTCGGACACTGGGTCAAATCTAAAAAAACCTTGTGGACTCCCTAGAGGCCATTTTTTTAGCCCAATCAACCTGAAAATTGGTCAGAATGATTATCTTGATGAAATCTCGGACCAGTTCCAAACTGGGTCAAGTGGGGTCAAAAACTAGGTCACTGGGTCAAATCTTAGAAAATCATTGTGGACACTCTAGAGGCCATATTTTTAGCCCAATCAACCTGAAAATTGGACAGAATGAATAATTTGATGAGAACTTTGACAAGTTTGAAATTGGGTCAAGTTAGGTCAAAACTAGGTCATGGGGTCAAATCTTTGAAAAACTTTTTTAGATTGTTAATTCAGGTGAGCGATTAAGGGCCACTATGACCCTCTTGTTGTGTTTGCTCCCAGCTTAACATGGTGGACCAATGAAAATTCCATAACTTTTTGGAAGTCATTAACTTCAACAGTATTAAGGGGGGGGGGTTTCCTAACTGATTTTATTAGGAAACCTCAGTCAACAGTGTGGAAGATCTTTAGTTTCAAAATGTTGCCAAACTTAATTACCAGTCCACTACCTTAAACACAGTTTGATCAATATTATGGAAATTCATATATGAAAATGTAATTTTATTCTAAATACATTTTTGTTGTAAATTCTAACAATTTGTCTTATTGTAAGTTCCAGTTACTTGCAGATGGTGTAGACTGAAATCAGACTGCACATATATACAGTCTGATCCATGTCAATATCCCCTCCCAAAAATTTAACAGCAAACAGATAAAGATATTTCATGAGCCAAATAATTATAAAACTTACCTTATTCTCAGCTAAGAATTATCTCAAATTTCAACTTGAGATTATTCTTGTAATTCTTTTGTAATTGTAATATAAAAATCTAAATGTATGAACATGAAAGATAATATTATTAAGTTGGTATAAATAACAACTTATTATTTCTTTATTGATGGCTCAGAGCAAAACAGTTGTAACTCCCTGTATGTTAATAGGGAGTTACAACTGTTTTGCTCTGAGCCATCGATATTCTATACATACTGGTACATTTATTCTAATTTTAAATTTGAGAAAATTCTCAGTTGAGCTTGCACAAAGTTTCATAATCTCAGGCACAAATAAAGTTTTATTCTTTAGTATGTCTATCTATTTCCAGTTTACCTCAAAAGGGTCTTGATGATGACACATATAAAGAAAATAAAGATTTATTGTTCAAGAGTGTTCCAGACACAGGTAAGAGAGAATATTTCGAGGGGTCAATGCAACATTATTAATATATAGGCACTTACAATAGTGTTTTACTGACCCCTCGATTCAGCTTCCCTTTTTAAGCTCACCTGAGCACAACTTGCTCAAGGTGAGCTTTTGTGATCATTGAATGTCCGTCGTGTGTCGTCTGTTGTCCAGCGTCAACCATTTAAGTGTTTACACTCTAGAGGCCACAAATATGATCCAATCTTCATGAAACTTGGTCAGATTGTTGGCCAGGTCACAAGGATGAACCCTATTGAAAATGGGAAGGATCCATGCTAAATCATGGGAAAAGGAGCCTTATTGACAATTTACTTGTTTACACACTAGAGGCCACAAATGTGGCCCAATCTTCATGAAACTTGGTCAGAATTTTTGCCAAGTCACAAGGATGAACCCTATCGAAACTGGGAAGGATCCATGCCATATCACAGGAAAAAGGGCCTAAATGACTATTTACTTGTTTACGCTCCAGAGGCCACAAATACTGACCAATCTTCATTAAACTTGGTCAGATTGTTAGTTAGGTCACAAGGATTAATCCTATGGAATATGGGAAGGTTCTGTACTATTTCACGGGAAAAGGTGCCTTAATGACAATTTTCTTGTTTACACTCAGAGGCCACATATATGGCCCAATCTTCATGAAAATTGGTCATGTTGATCAGGTCACAAGGATGAACCCTATCAAAATGGGAAAGATCCATGCCATATCAAGGGAAAAGGGGCCTTAATGATAATTATCTTGTTATAACTGTAGAGGCCACAATTTTGGCCCAAACTTCGTGAAACTTGGTTTTGTGCAGAAATTATCTCCTTTGTGACATCTGCCTATTTGATTGATGTGATGTCCCAGGGGTCAAAGAGACTCAGGTGAGCGATCTAGGACCATCTTGGTCCTCTTGTTTAGGTAATCAGAAGGTAAATATGCACCCCTTCAAAGAAACAGGGGTAAATTACTTTGCACTTGTCATTCAGTCATTTGGTTGGGTTGTCAATTTGTAGACCTTCTTTTTTCTCGAGCAAAACTCAAAGAGCATGCAAGCTAGAATTATGAAACTTCAAAAGTTGATCAATCTTGATGAAGAAAAGGGCAGTGTACAAAACCATAACTATTCTCTTCAATTTTGTTTTAGTAAATGGCCTTTTTTTGATTTTTAACTTGACTTTGTCTGTAGCATAACTAGTATGTATCTAGAATTTTAATATCATTACAAGTAGAAAAATCTTACTGATCTTACAGTGCACTTCATAAGAACCATAACTCAACTCTTCATATTTATTGAATTATTGCCCTCTTAGAGCACAAGTGATTTTGACCAAGAAATATGCCGGCATACATTTTTACAAACATCAAAAAAACAAAATAAATTATTAAGGGAGATAACTCTAGATGCCTTTCCGACAAATTATCTCCCTTTTTAATTTCAAATACTCATCATCATCAGCACCCACCAGCCGAGAGTTGGCGTCAGCATGCAGCTCTCTAGCTCTTATTGAATTGATATACAATCATTTGACTGGTTAGGGTTTCTTTAGTGCATTTTGGTAGATTATGGAGAAATAACAATGGATTATCATTTGATAGACTCTCTGCCTAACCAATGAAATCATCAAAAACTTGTACCTGCTTTCGTCCATTTCATCTTATCTGAAGTCATCTTAGCAGAGCCAAATAAGTGAAACCTCCATGAACAATCAAGTGCAAAATGATACAATTTCAGAAATCTAAATTTTAAAATTTTGTCTCACTTTTGCAAAAAAAAAAAGAAAAAGAATAATCATTCATTTTTCAAATAAGATCCATTTTTTTTTTTCATTTCATTGAACAACAAAAGCCATATTTTTCACATGTGGCTTCACCACTTGTGAAAATATAGCTTTGGTTGTTCACCCAATTCTATGAAGCATTTTTAAAACTTGTCACGCTGAACGAAGAATATGCCTGCTTTGGCAAGGGGTATAGACAAAGTGAAGATGTGTGCAATCTGATCTGTGCCTACACCACTGGCTTGGAAACTAGAGCCAGACTGGTGGAAAATTCTCACAAATTGGCAGTTTAAAAAATAAAAATGATTTGTAAGCCCTACGTTCAGGATGACAAAATGGTCCAATTGTACTCCGCTTTGCATGTGCTTTTACATGCAAAGCCGGGTATAATTGGCAAACTGTTTGCAATTTAAAAAATAAAAATGATTCAGCAGCCCTGTGTTCAGGATAACAAAAAAGTGCAAACAGATTTCCAATTATACCCCACTTTGCAAATGCACTCGCGTGCAAAGCGGGGTATAATTTGCAAACTGTTTGCACCATTTTGTCATCCTTATCACAGGGCTTGATAATGGTTAAAGGAATTATCAACTATCTCATTTCAGGAGACTTTGATTTGAATCTAGTGAAGGACTCAACCTATTTCTTTAGTTGATGTTTGCTGGATTACGTAGAACAATAAGATGGAAGATTACAAAAGGGAGATAGAACCTCTTATAGAACACTGAAATGATGTCTCTAAAAGAAATTTGCGTGACATTTCCAACAATTTGAAATGCTTGCTAGGTGCAAGCATTGAGAGGTGTAGAGAGCCACACACAAATTTTAAAAATACCTGTTGGTCTACAGATACTTTGAGACCATATCTATCTAAGAGCAATAGTTAATACTCTGGTCAGACTGTGCGGATGCACAGGCTGGTTAGTGTCTTTGCTTTGTGCATATTTGGCATTGTTGTAAAAATGTCACACAGGGCTCTTGCTAGTCTTTGAAATCTAAAAGTTATTGACCTCATGGTCATGAATTTCTGGAGGTCAAAACTGTGTACAAAAAATCAAAGAGCAACTTCAAAGCACAGAATAATAAACTAATTGGGGTTGGTTCAGTACTATTGTAAGTGCCTATGTAAGTGACTATGTGATGTAGTAAAAAGAATTTTAGGGCAGAGCCTGCAATCATCTTATTCTGATACTATAATGATTGTTAATTTTTATGACCGCCCCATGAAATGCTACCTCTCTATATGTGTGAGTAGGTGGATGTGTAAATATCCAATATAACTTAAAAATTGTTGAAAGCGGCGTAAAATCCCATTCAAACAAACAAACAAACAATGTGTGTGTCACACTCTTTTCTCAAGCATTTCCATTCAAGGTTGATGCAGGTCAAGTAGGACAGGGATAAGGTCATGTGACAAATTCATGCCTGTGTCATTTCTTCTACATTTATCAATGGATGAGAATATAACCCTGCACAGTTAGTTCCCTTAATGGGTACACATTGATGGCTCAGTGTGAAACAGTTGTAACTTCTTATATCGAGGGTCCATTGCAAGACTCTACAGTTTATATACACTTAGTACAGTCCTGCACTCAACCATCGATATGTTTATAGGGAGTTACAACTGTTTCACACTCAGCCATCAACATGTCTTGCAAAGATTTGTTTAGATAAATTTAAGGTCAAGGTCACTATTGAAGGTCAAACAATTTAATTGGATAAAATTTGTCTGGACTGGTAAATATATCTTACATTTGTGAATGGCTTTCAAGATAAGTTGGAACAGTTGTTGGCATACATGTGTATTTGTGTCATGCAAAGAGTTTGTCTGGATAAGTCAAAGGACAAGGTCACTGTTGAAGGTCAAACAATTAAATTGGATAAAATTTGTCTGGTCTGATAAATGTATCTTACATTTATGAAGGGATTTCAAGATAAGTTGACACAGTCGTTGCCATAACTGCGTCATGCAAAGAGTTTGTCCAGATAAGTCCAAGGACAAGGTCACAGCTCAAGGTCAAAAGATAAAATGAATCTTTTCTGGTATGCATTTCCAATATTAAGAAATATGGGCCTGTGGGTGACATTTCTAACAATTTCACATGTGTGAGGCCAAAAAACCCAAAGAAGCATGGACAGCCCTACAATACAATGAAAATATTCAATGACCATATGAAGAGGGATTAACCCTTTGCTGTTTAATCCCTGCTTTTTACATGCCTGTGATTTTATGATTGAGAAATCAATGTGAAAAAAGAAGAAATTGCTTCTGACAAGCAATTTCTTCTTTTTCCACACTTTTTTCTACCCTACTGAATGGTTATTTTTCAAATTAAATCCACTTTAAATTTTCGTCTGCAAAACCTTTGAATTTGGACAGGTCCAAAATTTTGTAAAAATGTTGCTTATGATCGGAGGAAGTGCCCTATTGTTTTGGGGTCATATAGGTCAAAGATCAAAGTCACAGTCAAAATTTGTTCAATTTTCATTTCTGGACTATAACTCAAAAACCAAGCGACCTAAAATCATGAAACTTCATGCAAATGCTGCATATGACCTCAATATTTGTTACAAACACAACCTGCACTAATACCACTTGCATTCTGACAAAGTGTTTGTGGGGGGTATTAGTCCGCTCTGCAACAGTTCTAGTTTGATACTTTTGTCAAGTGAAAAATTTGTTTTGGTAGATAGCAAGACTTTCAAGGGGCAACTGTGTCTATTACACATTTCTAGCCTATTTTGCACCTTAACATATGAGCCAGTGCGTGACATTTCCAACAATTTCACTTGTGTAAAAAAGACAGACATTGAGAATCCTGGGTAGATACACAATGCAATAAAAATATTCTTTAACAACTTAAAGAGGTATTAAGACCTTGTCTTACTCCAGAGGGCATATCAATGTCTCTGGTCAGCCTGTGTGGATTCACAGGCTGACCAGAGACGTTCCTATGTGCACATATGAAATTGTTGGAAATGTCACGCACTGGCAAATATTATGTTTTCTCTGCTTTATGTGATATTTCTTGTGTCAAAAAGAAAGAAATAAAAACATTTATTAGAACTATGGCTCTTATTTTGTCCATTTGTAGCTTCACTTGCCAAAGGCAAGCTGGCTATATTGTCATGGAAGTATGTTAGCAGTGTGTCAGTCTGTCTTGTTGTGCACAAACTTTTCCAGAAACATTTTCTTCTCCTGAACCGATGGGCAGATTTTGATGCAACTTGGCAGATATGGTCATTGAGTGACCCTCTTCCTAATTTGTTGAAGAAATTTTGATTTAATACTCAAATAAAGGAGTGGAATGGTGGGGCTAACATTCACTAGAAATATCTTATATAAAATTTCTCCAAAACCAATGTGCTGATTTCAATGAAACTTGGCACTAATAATCCTTGGGTGACCCTCTTCCCAATTTGTTCAAGAAATTCTGATTGCCCCCCAAATGTGGGCTAAGCAGGCAGGGCTTTTTAGCTCACCTGAGCACATCATGCTAAAGGTGAGCTTTTGTGATCATTGAATGTTGGTCGTCAGTCCTGTGTTGTGTGTCGTCTATCGTCCGTCGTCTGATGTCAACAATCTTAGTGTTTACATCCTAGAGGCCACAAATATGGCCCAATCTTCATGAAACTTGGTCAGAATGTTGACCAGGTCACAAAGATGTACCTAATTGAAAATGGGACGAATACATGCCATATCACGGGAAAAGGGGCCTCAATGACAATTTTCTTGTTTTCACTCTAGAGGCCTGAAATATTGTCCAATATTCATGAAACTTGGTCAGAATGTTGGCTAGGTCTCAAGGATGAAGCCTATTGAAAATGGGAAGGATCCATGCCATATTACAGGAAAAGGGACCTTAATGACAATCTATTTGTTTATTCTCTAGAGGCCACAAATATGGCCCAACCTTCATTAAACTTGGTCAGAATGTAGGGCAAGTCTCAAGGATAAATCAAAAATCGGAAGTCCATGCCATATCATGCATTGATCTCATGTAGAAATCGTCATTAAAGGATGTGATGTCCTAGGGGTCAAAGAGACTCAGGTGAATGATCTAGGACCATCATGGTCCTCTTGTTAGCTCACCTGAGCACGAAGTGCTCAAGGTGTGCTTTTGTGGTCGAGTGATGTCCGTCGTGTGTCGTCCGTCGTCAACTTTTACCTTGTAGACACTCTAGAGGCCACATTTTTTGCCTGATCAACCTGAAATTTGGTCACAATGATTGTCTTGATGAAATCTCGGACAAGTTCGAAATTGTGTCAAGTGGGGTCAAAAATGAGGTCACAGGGTCAAATCTTAGAAAAACCTTGTAGACACTCTAGAGGCCACATTGCTTGCCTAATCAACCTGAAAATTGGTCAGAATGATTGTCTTGATAAAATCTCGGTCAAGTTCAATATTTGGTCAAGTGGGGTAAAAAATGAGGTCACAGGGTCAAATCTTAGAAAAACCTTGTAGACACTCTAGAAGCCACATTTTTTGCCCAATCAACCTGAAATTTGGTCAGAATAATTATCTTGATTAAATCTCGGTCAAGTTCGAAATTGGGTCAAGTGGGGTCAAAAATGAGGTCACAGGGTCAAATGTTAGAAATTCCTTGTAGACACTCTAGAAGCCATATTTTTAGCCCAATCAACCTAAAATTTGGTCAGAATGATTGTCTTGACGAAATCTCGAACAAGGTCGAAATTGGGTCAAGTGGGGTCAAAAATGAGGTCATGGGGTCAAATCTTAGAAAAACCTTGTAGACACTCTAGAAGCCATATTTTTTGCCCAATCAACCTGAAATTTTGTCAGAATGATTATCTTGATAAAATGTTGGTTAAGTTCGAAATTGGGTCAAGTGGGGTCGAAAATGAGGTCACAGGGTCAAATCTTAGAAATACCTTGTAGATACTCTAGAAGCCATATTTTTTGCCCAATCAAACTGAAATTTGGTCACAATGATTGTCTTGATGAAATCTTGGACATGTTCGAAATTGGGTCAAGTGGGGTCAAAAATGAGGTTAAAGGGTCAAATCTTAGAAATACCTTGTAGACACTCTAGAAGCCATATTTTTTGCCTGATCAACCTGAAAATTGGTCACAATGATTGTCTTGATAAAATCTCGGTCAAGTTCGATATTGGGTCAAGTGGGGTCAAAAATGAGGTCACGGGGTCAAAGCTTAGAAAAACCTTGTAGATACTCTAGAAGCCACATTTTTTGCCCAATCAACCTGAAATTTTGCCAGAATGATTATCTTGATAAAATGTTGGTCAAGTTCGAAATTGGGTCAAGTGGGGTCAAAAATGAGGTCACAGGGTCAAATCTTAAAAATACCTTGTAGACACTCTAGAAGCCATATTTTTTGCCCAATCAACCTGAAATTTGGTCAGAATGATTGTCTTGATGAAATCTCGGACAAGTTTGAAATTGGGTCAAGTGGGGTCAAAAATGAGGTCAGGGGGTCAAATTTTAGAAATACCTTGTAGACACACTAGAAGCCATATTTTTTGCCCAATCAACCTGAAATTTGGTCAGAATGATTGTCTTGATGAAATCTCGGACAAGTTTGAAATTGGGTCAAGTGGGGTCAAAAATGAGGTCAGGGGGTCAAATTTTAGAAATACCTTGTAGACACTCTAGAAGCCATATTTTTTGCCCATCAACCCGAAATTCGGTCAGAATGATCATCTTGATGAAATCTTGGTCAATCAAGTGGGGTCAAAAATGAGGTCACGGGGTCAAATCTTAGAAATACCTTGTAGACACTCTAGAAGCCATATTTTATGCCCAATCAACCTTAGGTTTGGTCAGAATGATCATCTTGATGAAATCTCGGTCAAGTCTGAAATTGGATCAAGTGGGGTCAAAAATGAGGTCATGGGGTCAAATCTTTGGTAAGAATTCTTCATTCTTTCTAAATCTACTATAAACAATTTTTGACAGTTCATTCAGGTGAGCGATTTAGGGCCACTATGGCCCTCTTGTTTTTTTTACAATAGTTTCATTTAGTTGAACATCATCAAGTTTGTTAAATACATGCCCCTACCTGTATGTTCATAAAAGTGCTGTGCCCAGGCATACCCATTTTTTACCCTGCCAAAGTTGGACGTAAATTGGTATCATCCTCTCCATCTGTCCATCCTCCCGATGTCAGAATGTACATACATATGTCTGTACATCCGTACATGACAATCTTGTGAAAGCAACTCCTCCCTCATTTATAGCCCGATTTGGATGAAACTTTCACCAAATGTTCCTAGTCACCTAACCTTGCGCATATTGTCACAGTTTGGTGAATTTCAGAGGCATCATGAAAAAAGGGGGCTTTATGTAAAAAATCTTTGCAAACCCAACTCTTCCTCCATGTATGGACCAATTCAGATGAAACTTTCACAAAATGGGGCCTTTTTGACTATTTATTGTGAATCAACTCCATTTATGGACCAATATTGATAAGACTTTCACACAATGTTCTTAGTCACCTGATCTTGCACATATTGTTGTGGTTTGTTGAAATTCAGTCACATCATAGAAAAAAAGATACCTTGATGTCAAATTTCTTGTGAGCCAAATTGCTTGCATATAGCCATGAGCATATTGTCCTGATTTAGTAGACTATTTTATGTTGTGGAATAAGTGACCTTATCGTAAATGTTCTTATACATTTGAGATGAAAGGAAACAACTCTCCATTTAAGTATTGATTGTTTTTATATGCAGCAGCATGATATAGGGAGCTTTCATTTTTTTGTGGTGTGTCTTGTGTCAACAGCACTCTTGTTACTCTGAAAAACATACAATGGTATTGTTCTGTTGTAGAAATAATCTCCTTGTAGACATCTGCCTATTTGATTGATGTGATGTCCCAGGGGTCATAAAGACTCTGGTGAGTGATCCAGGACCATCATGGTCCTCTTGTCACTATAAAATCTTTTTAAAGTCTTCTCCCAAACCATGGGACCTATTTCAATGAAATTTGGCATGAATGATCCTTGGGTGACCCTCTTCCAAACATTTACCCTGTAGACACTCTAGATAGTACATTTTTCATCCCGATCAACCTGAAAAATGGTCAGAATGACTAATTGGATGAAATCTCGGACAAGTTTGAAGTTGGATCATGTGGGGAAAAACCTAGGTCACTAGGTCAAATTTTTGAAAAACCTTGTTGACTCTCTAGAGGCCACATTTTAGGCTCACCTAAGCACAAAATGCTCAAGGTGAGATATTCTGATCACTCGCCAACAATCGTCTGTCCGTCCATCTATTTGTCTTTCCATCTATAAACATCTTCTCCTGAACCACTGGGCCAATCAAGCTGAAACTTGGCAGGGATGTTCCTTGGATGTTCCAAGGACTACTCTTTTAAAATTGTTAAAAGAATTTAATTTCATCAAAAACTCTGGTTGCAATGGTAACGGAAAGGCTGAAAAATGCTGAAAAACTTAGAAAAAATTCTTCTCCTCCTTAACCACTTAGCCAATCAAGTTGAAACTTGACAAGAATGTTGCTTGGGCGAAGCTCTTAAAAAGGTGTTAACAGAATTTAATTTCATCAAAAACACTGGCTGCCATGGTAATGGACAAGCTGAAAAATGGCTAAAAATCTTGAAAAATTCTTCCCTGGTTACTTCACTTTGCCAATCAAGCTAAAACTTGGCAGTGATGTTTCTTGGGTAACCTCTTCGAAAGTTGTTAAAAGATTTTGATTTCATCAAAAACTGTGGTTGCCATGGTAACAGAGAGACTGAAGAATGGCTAAAAATCTTTGAAAAAAATCTTCATCTCCTCAACTACTTGACCAATCAAGCTGAAACTTGGCAGGGATGTTCCTTAGGTAGAGCTTTACTAAAGTTGTTAAAAGAATTAAGTTACATCTAAAACTCTAATGCCATTTAAACTGACGTCATCGAGTTTTTCTTAGATTTTCCTGTAATTTAAAAATAGTCCGTAGATATGTTCATCCGAGTCTGAGAGATGTTCCGAATGTGATCATACATGTATCTTGGGAAGTTGACCTCTGAATGAACTCAATTAGATTCAATCTATCATTTCTAGCTAGACTACCATACGAGAAATGCAATATATACATCATGAAATCAAGAATGCTGTTTGACTGAGTGGAGAAAAGCTATAAATGGAGCGTTGATGGAACGATTTAATTTAGTGGACCCCTAATAGTTTCGGAAGGGTTGGCCTAAATTACGAAATGGACTGCCTGCACGAAATTGAGCGAAATGGACCTTCTAGCGGCGAAATGGACTTTTATATATGACCTACCGTGTTATTTTGCGATTAAATTACTTTTATAAACCAGCCTAATGCTTTATTAGATCATTTCAATAAATATTTCTTTTAGAAATAGAGAGATTTATGCGTTTTGTTATCTTTTGAAGACTGACTTTTGCTGACGAATAAGAAGACCCCTCGTCGGCGAAACGGATTTCTTTATTCGCAATATACTATACAGTTTACTTCATATAGTTTCATACTAACCTTATATAGCTTTGTTATATATTATTATGATATTTCAATGAAAAAATAACATAATTTTCTGGTGTGTTTGTAATTTGTTTTCATGATAATAGCCACTAAATAGCTAGCGCGAAATGGGCATTCCAGCGGTCGAAATGGAGTTCATTCTGGACTAAAAATGTTTGGTTATCAACATGAAACAGATTTCTTCTTTCGGTAATGGAATATAAATTGCACAAAAGAAATAAACTTTAGTTTAGAAAAGATTTTTTCCTTTGCTGTATGAAGTTCTTGCTTAACTAATTGGACGAAAACGGAGGCTGAAATGGGCTTCAACATTTGAAAGAAATCAATCGAAGTGCGATCAATTAGCAATAAATCAATAAATGAAAATTCAAACTACCAAATGTAGTCAAATAATCGGCAAATTGATTTCTATTTACTATTTATTGCAAGTATAAAAGTCCATTTCGCCGTGAGAAGGTCCATTTCGCTCCATTTCGTGGTGAATGGTCCTTTTCGTATTTTAGGCCAACCGGTTTCGGAACTCATCTTTCACAATGTTGACCGAGGTCTCCAAATGAAACTCATTAGGAAACCTCGGTTAACACTGTTAAAGTTCATTACTTCAGAGACATTGCAAAACTATTACGGGTCCACTTCCTTAACCCCTCGATCCCACTGGCCCCGATTTGATCCCGATTTCATTTTTTCCAAATCAGCATGAACTCGACGTACTTTGGGAGAGTAGTAGTGCTTCCTGACTGAAATCGGAATCAAAAATAAATCGGGGCAAAAATTTCAACTTTCACAATACATGTATTTTCTTGATTTGTTGTGACGTAACGTCAAATACTCCTGTCCCTTTAAAAATTGGCTACTTCTGTGCTCTCATAAGCTTTTAAAAAATACCCGTTATGGTTTGAAAGTAATATTATATACTAAATGAAATGTAAATGAAATACCAACATTTTTTCTTTTTTTTTCAAATCTCTTTGAAAGGCGTAGTAGATAGTTGCGATGCGAAATTGAAACAACGTCTAATTTTACGATGTCCCACGTTACACTTTGCTCTTCTTTAAGATGATATTCTGTGCTCTTCTACGTTAAGTGCAAATGTTATCGGTAAACTCGCCAATCAAACTAATGAGCGATCATTCCCGGTGATCATGATCAATTTTATTTTAACAATGATGATAATGGGAATAAGAAATTTGAGAAATACAACAGTTCATGAAAGTGTCCCAAAACACAAGAGAACCGCAAGTGTTATATTAAACGGACTGTTATTTCCTAAAAGAACGATCGATTCCTTATATAGATTGGATTTTCAAAATACGTTTTTATCGAAGATTCAATAAAATACAAGTCATCAATGCTATTTGAAAATATGCTAGAAATACATAACATAGGACTGTGATTTGGAGATATTTTTGGAAAAAATGGAGCGCCTTTATAAGCCCCACTCCCTCCACATGATTACCCCGATGCGTTCAAGGACTGATTTTTTCTTGTACAAATATAAAGATTTTGCGCTAATTCAATGCTCAAAAAATTTAATAGGTTTTAAATTTGTATTTGATATTCTGGGCGCACTGTACCTAGGATTATTTAAAAGGCATATATAGAGCCACCCCCCATTACTCTATGGTAAATTTCATTCTTTTTATTTACTGCACAACGCTTCGTTTTAATCTTGGCTCTCCATATAGTAAATATCCAGCATTGTGCGCTTTTCGCAGATCTTGGACATTTTAACTCATGAATGCTGTGATGATTTTGATGAATCCCCGGGGTTGGAGCGCTACAATATCAAACAACATTTTTTGTTGTTTCCATCATTCGTGTTTTCTAAAAATGCTTTAATTTAGCAATCAAAAAAATTATAAGTAAGCATCTATTTTGAAAGCGTCTGCGCATTCTAGTTCATTATAGGCAATCTGTCTCATTATGCATAAATCGTGAGACATTTTTTAATTAGCATCCTGATGTTAAACAAAGCACTGAAAGTACTGGTGGTGAACGAATCTGATGCCATTCTAGAGTGATATAATGGATTCGTTGAGAAAAGAGAAATTATAAATGCAAAAGATAATTAAGGGACATTGTCTTGACAAAATTTCGGCAATTCTGCAAATTCACTGTAAATTCAAAGAAATAAAAAGAGAGGAAAAGAAAGATAGAGAGAGCGATAGACTGAGACAGACAGGGAGCGATAGAGAAAAGAAAACAGGCAACTATAGTGTCTAGACTAATAATTCTTTGCTTAACTCAAAAAAGCAGTGAGAAAGATAATTCATTTTCGACATATTTTATCAGTTAAAACAGCAGTATTTCTGCATTTTAACTATTAAACGTTATTCGCTATGGCTCTGAAACTTTGACTACCTGAATGGGGTAGGGTCATCCATCCTCGGAAATAAAAGACCGAGGTTTCGTCTTCAACCGAAACGCTGTAATTACAGGGTTTTAGTCTCTATCGGTAATATGCAGTTAAGTGAAAGAATGATTATCTGATGCCATTGCGTAAAAAGAATTAAAGAAAAAAATACGATTTATGTAGATAAGTATTTTGTACAGCTAATGGAATGTCCAAATATAGTCGTAGTTTAAATTCAATTGCTCAGGACAACAAATCGGTGGATAATCGTAAACCTAAGAGGGTAGAAGATCGCAGTTTTGTAAGTGTGTATGCTAATAATAGTTCTGGTGCGTGAAATACCAGATTCCATGTTTAGGTGATCCAGTCCACAGGCGATTGATTCACATTCCTTATTTCGTCTTGTAGGTTATTTTACATTAACATATAAGGCAAAACTCAGATTATGAATAAATCGCCTTGACTTCAGCCATCGTGATTTAACAGAAAAAATTGTTAGTAGCGGTGTTCATCCCTACTTAAAAAAAGGTACAAGAAAGGTTTTACATTTAAAACACGTGTCGAATAATTCTTAAAACCCGTTTTAAGACTAACTCTCGCGTGTTGAACGGTTATATAAAACTCGATTGCATAAACCACAGATGTCACTAGACAGGTTAGCATTTCTAATACTACAAGGAACAGAACAGAACAAAAATATCTTTTATTTTCATTCAAGTACGATGAGGTACGATATGGACAATATACATTAATGTTTTTTTTTTTGTAATATTTTAAGTACTTCCGGTAAAACAAATAGATTGATGATTGGACTGAGGAAATTTTTAACTCATCCAAGGTATAGAAGCGCTACTAAACAGTTGCAGTTAATATGTTAAGTACTTTGAAGAAGAATATTTTGTTATCATTGTAAAACTAGGGGACAAAAATGCTAGTGGGGTCTTAAACATCGCAGTTACATGTTAAGTATTCTATAGTTATGACGTTTCAGTCTCCGCTCGATTTTAAAATTTTAAATTAGATCTATTGTGCTGGGATAATTGTTTATTCTTTTATTTTTATATTTTTAATTCAAATTAACAACGACATTCATACATTTACAGTAACTCGTGTCGAGGTGGCTATATACCCTGATTTCCGTGCTTATGTTTTAATAAGAATTTGGGCTAGATAGAGAAACATTCCATTCGATTGTAAACTTGACCTTTCGTAACTCATTAGTACAGATTTCATTCATAAGAAGGCAGATAAAATCGTAGTAGGTTATCACGTATGGTATTGCCAATCAGAAGTTCAAGAGGTCACGACCGAAATATACACACATTTCCGGCAAATTCCAACAAGTTGCAACAGCGAAGGCTTAAATCAAAAACCTTGTATCTGTGTATACAGTGTACAGACACAAACTTTGTTTTTGCTCTAAAGTCTCGACAATCTTACGCCGATCATCAATTCGCTCGGCTAAACATTTCAAGCTAATTTTGTGTTTTTAAAGAGTAATTTTCATTATCTTCACTTGGTGAAGAATTCTAGTATCACGCCATTAACGAACTAAACAGTGATTTTGTGGAGAGAAGGCTTTAGATATACTAAATTGAATCTAAAGGGGCGCTACTTCATTTCGAAGCTATTAAGATCCTTCAGGATTTTCCATGCATAATAAAATATATAGTAGCACTGGTGAACGAAAATTTCGTTCACCAAAAATCATATGATATGAAGATAATTTTCTATTTGATTGAGAAATAAAATTAAAAACCTAATACCATTGTATTGATGCGCGAAGCGGGGACATATATTTGTTTGATTAGGATATTTCAGTTTAATAATGCTATATAACCAACAAATATTTCCATCATCTCTCAATAGTGAAATTGAATTAAAAGTATCATTAGAGTTGAAAAGAACTGAAATGTCAGATGAAGTCCATAGGGTCAAGGTACAAGTGCAAACAGAAACATTTCTGTACCATTTAAAACTTAATGTATTAGATTGTATGTATAAAGCAATCATACTTCTATTTAAAAACCTTCAAATTGTACATTTGAAGAATCTGTGAGAATTTGAAACGGAACTATTTATTAATTTGATCAATGATTCTCTGCAAGATAAGGTTAAAAATGAATGACTTTTTCGGAGCTATCTCTCTTTAACAAAATCCGTCTACATTTCTGTTTGTGTATTCTCGGACAACTTAGATGCTATAAAATCGACACCAACCAAGTAAAGATGCAATGATTTGATCAATTTGAATAAAATGTAGACATTTTTGAACAATATGGAATCGTTTACAAAAGATGTGTGCGCTTTTTTGAATGGTTTGAGTGAGTGTTCGGAATAAATAAAGGAAGCGCTTAGTGAGTAATTTAATATAGTGATTTTGAATGGAATGACTGTCAATTTCACGTTGAATCTCACTGTATTCATCCATGCTTTTCTAGTTTAAGCAAGAAATCCATGTCATATAACCGTGACTCTTTAATTGCTCCCCAAGACGTCTAAGGCGTTATGGTTTTGATAAGGTTGTAGACCCGTTATCGTTCAGCAACATTTCAGAACTCATGATCTTTTGACAATGCTAACCGAGGTTTCCCAACAAATTCATTAGTAAACTTAAGTTCATGACTTCTGAAATGTTGCGGAACTATTACCGGTCCACTGCCTTAAAAGGCCATACGTTTATAAATGGATGTATAAAGCTTTAAATTATTTATAGAACAATGAATTTTGCAATTATTTGGAAGTTTAAGTGAACTTAACCATTTTATTTGTTAACGAGTTGAGAAGATTGAAAAGAAAATCAAATTTCAAATCAAGGCAAAAGGGTCAAATCGATCACCAGTAAGTTAAGCTGAAATAAATTCTAATTGAAATAAAAGGTCAGGGGATAGGTACTTGTTTGTTTTCGTATTCTGAAGCATTTGATTTTCTATATTTGTTTAAGATACTCAAGTATCTGATCAATGATTATTGTTTTAGTTTTTTTGTCAATAATTAGATAGAAATCGTGAAACATATAGTCCTTTCGAATAAAACAAATTTAGGAATGGCTATTTTAAATTATGTATTTCTTTTGTTTATTGTGGGTAAGTTATTGAGCTTGTACTAACTTTTATTTTGTGTTTTTTATAAGTATCATCTTCTCATATTTCAAAGCCATTTGAGCCTGTGCGTGAGATTTCCAACAATTACAAATATGAACAAAGCAAAGACTCAAACCAGCCTGTGTAGTAGTTCTACACATTTTAATTCTACTTCTACTTCTACTTCATACTGCTTCACAATCAAGCATGATTATACTAAGCAGGCGCGTTGTCTGGGAAAAGAGGTTAATAAATGTTATGTGCATCTTAAAATGGTATATACAGATAAAAGAAGTACCAGATTCAGTTTTAAAAGTTGGAGGATAAAAGATAGGATAAAAGATAAAAGTACTGCTAGTATTAGGCTTGATAATAGGAATGAAGCTGTCCAGTAAAAGTTTCTATACTAGGACTAGCTTGTAGGTATTCGGGGAGGCTATTCCACAGACGAATGCTCCTTGGGAAATAGGAGTAGGAGTGGTACTGTGTTCTCGAATACGGTATGAGATAATTTAGACCTCTTGTGTGCGTCAGGTGGTGGTGATCCACACAGACAAGGTTATGGCTGATTTTGTAGAATATGACGATGCTACAGTCCGACCGCCCAACAGTGAAAGTGACGTCATGATTTGTTTATTTTGTTGCTGTGTGAAATATGTAAGTTTTAATAAATAGTTAAAACACTATAACATGATAAGTAGAAAATAGCTCAGGTAGTTAGCGAGTTCGGACATGCGTGTCTGTCCCTTAATAGAAAAGTGATTGAGGTTCGAATCTTGTTAACTTACATTTTTTTTTTGTAATGTTATGATCTTTTTTTGGTTAATTTTCAATCTAGAAAATAATCAATTCCATTAATCCTAAATTGACTCGTTTATTCATTACATTTGTTAGAAAACTTTTCATTTTTTAATATTTTTTTTCTTTTCTCTACTGATGTGTCAGTATTTCCACATTTTTCTTTTATCAACTCATAAACATGTATACATAAATATCTCAAAATTGGAAAACGATTTCATTTCAAAGTTGTGTGTAAAATTGCTAACACTAATACAATGCATCCATGTTAGAATCTTGAATTTATGAAAAAGAAAAAAAATCATTCTTTGCGGGGATTCGAACCCATGAACCACGTTATTTTAGGTTATGGTGCGTTACCGATTGCGCTAATTACGACAGTTGTATTTATGTGAGTTGAATAACAATTTATTTTGAACTTTGCTTTTGACAAGTAAACAAAAACTGACGTCACTTGCAATGTTGTGTGGTTCATTTGTACTGATATTGCGACGTTGTTGCAATGATTGCCATTGGAGGGTATTCAGCATCTCTGTAACGCTACTGGTGTAGCTGTAGTCGTTACATACATACCTGGCTGCAGCTCGTTGGACATACTCAATTTTATTGTTAAGGTATTTTTGCCAGGGATCCCAGACAGAGGAGCAATATTCGAGTTGGGGCCTAACATGTGTTTTGTAGGCTAATTCTTTTACCTTTTGGTTGGGAGTTTTAACGTTTCTTCTAATGAACCGCAAGGAGTTGCTGGCTTTAGCAGTGATATTATTGATATGTTTGGTCCAGGTGAGATCACTGCTAATTGTGATACCAAGATATTATGCGGCATTTGTTGTTTTTAATTCAGTGCCATGGAGTTTGTAAGGATATAAGGTAGGGTGTTTTTACGACTGATTCTAAGAATTTCACATTTGTCAGGGTTAAACTCCATCGACCAATCAGATTCCCCTTTTTCAAGACAGGATAAATCATTTTGAAGGGTTTGGGCGTCACAATCTGATTTAATTGTAAGGTAGACTATGGTATCATCTGCGAATAGCCTGGCCTTGCTACGAATACTATCAGGGAGGCCATTTATGTAAGAAAGGAATAAGCATGAACCCAACACTAAACCCGGAGGGACACCAGATAGAACTGGTAGGCTATCTGAGTATTGACCATCTACAACAACATTTTGAGTGCGGCCATAGAGGAATGATCTTATCCATGAAATAGTTTCGAGATTTAAACCTAGTCTTCCAAGTTTGAGGAGGAGCTTGTGATGGTCTACTTTGTCAAAGGCCTTGCTGAAGTCCATGACTATTACATCTGTTTGTTGACCTTGTTCTAAGTTGTCATGGACTTCTTGGGAAAAACTTATTAGTTGGGTCTCGCAGCTATGTTTTGGCCTGAATTCGTGTTGGAGTGGGCTAAGTATTTGGTGGTTATCATAGAAGGACATGATGTTAGATACTAGGATATGTTCCATTAATTTGGAAGCAATACAGGTAATTGATATAGGCCTGTAATTGCTGGGTTTGCATTTTGGGCCTTTCTTATAGATGGGGGCGATAACAGCATGTTTCCAGTCATTGGGAACAATTCCGGACTTCAAGGAGATCTGAAAAATATGGGTCAAGACTGGAGTTATTTCCTCATTCAGCTCCTTGAGTAACCTTGGCCCATTGCTTTGCTGGGGTCTAAACCTTGGAGAAGCTTACTAACTCCATTCTCTGTGATGTTAACATTGGGCATTTTGGGCATGTCTTTATAAGTTGAAATGTACCGCTTGCAGGACTGGGTCAGGCTAAGTGGCTGAGGTCTGGAGAATACGGACTCAAATTGCTTGTTTAGTATATTTGCCTTTGTTTAGGGGTCTGTGACAGTTTGGCCATCATGTTTCAGTGGGGCAACTCCACAGTTTTCGGTCTTATTTGACTTAATGAAGGAATAAAACTTTTTGCTCTTTCCAGAGTTGTCTGAGAATATGACCTTATCGAGGTATGACCAATATCCCTGTCTGATATCTCTCTGGACTTGGGCTTTAACCTTTTTATAAGAGGTAAGGAGATCCGGGGGTTGCGTTCTGGATTTCTTAAGTCTAGAATAAATGGAGAATACGGACTCAAATTGCTTGTTTAGTATATTTGCCTTTGTTTGGGGGTCTGTGAAAGTTTTGCCATCATGTTTCAGTGGGGCAACTTCACAGTTTTCGGTCTTATTTGTCTTGATGAAGGAGTAAAACTTTTTGCTCTTTCCAGAGTTGTCTGAGAATATGACCTTATCGAGGTATGACCAATATGCCTGTCTGATATCTCTCTGGACTTGGGCTTTAACCTTTTTATAAGAGGTAAGGAGATCCGGGGTTTGCGTTCTGGATTTCTTAAGTCTAGAATAAAGTCTATCACGTCTTCTTATCAAACGGATAATAGACTGGTTTATCCAGGGTAGGTCGCAGCGAGATTTGGTGGTTTTTGTGGGAATATGGATTGTACTTAATTTGTTAAGTTCATCCTCAAAGGAGAGCCACGCAATATTAGGGTCTTTATAGTTTTGACTTTTGAAGAGTTGGGCAAACTGGTTGAAGTCATTTTTCAGGCCAGTCCAGTTTGTTGCTTTGTAGCATTTGACCTCTCTTTTGGGTTGTATATGTCTTCCCCTGTTCAATTTCATTTCATGAAAAACAATATCATGATCCGAAGTTCCTAGTGGGGGTAGGGTTTGGGTGTTATGGACATGGCTTGGCACATTTGATAACAAAAGATGAAGGGTATTTTCACCTCTTGTGGGGATGGTGACCATCTGTTGAAGGTTATAATGAAGGAGATTTTCCAGGAATGAAGTGTAAATATTTTTAAACTTACAACCTTCATTTATAGATTCGGTCTTCCAATTTATATTTGGCATATTAAAGTCTCCAAAAATCCATATTGAACTATTTATGGGGATTTGTTTCAGGCTGGACCAAAGGTGTGTTAAGGATTCATCATCATTTTCATGTGGCTTATAAAATGATGACAAATAGATATCTCTGACTCCAGTTAGGGTGATTTTTGCCCATACGGCATTACAAGCTGACTTTAGGTGAGGTTGTTCTTGACTGGTGAATGACTTTGAAATGGCCAATAAAGTACCCCCTCCCTGGCCTTGTAACCTATCATCCCTGTACACATTATAATCTAGGTGGGAAGGAAAAATCTCTGATGTATTGATGTCTGGTTTGAGCCAGGTTTCTGTAAGACACACGAGGGTAAATCAAAAATTACGTAGACTTTCGTTACAGAAATTTTGATTTCACAGACTTTGAAAAGAAAACTACACGGTTATTAAATTGCGACATTTTTCTTTTTGTCATCTGAATTTGGCTGAAATCCACTTAGTTGGACACCTGTAGCAACCATTCTAAAACATGTGGTCATTTGGTACCGGCGCGCGGTAACGACGTCAATATGATAGTACGGTATTGATAACTTCCGTTGAAAGTCAGCACTTTTCAAAATACTCAACTCAACAACAAACACAATTTCTGTATCGCCTATTCATTGGATAAGTACTGTTTTTCATATCCATCTGATCCAAAATTACGAGCTCAAATGCGTAATGTATCTTTAAGACACTAAACTGATATTGTTCTGTGACAATTACAGATCAAACATCGAGGAGACTTTTTTCATTCTCTGAGTGTCATCCTTCGGAAACGCTCTCCATTGGTAAACAAACATTTTAAACCATTTAAAAAGAAGGTATCTGCTTATATTTGTAGACCGTTACCATATTTCATCATTTTAGCCTCTCGATTAAGTTTTCCATAGGTCCAGTAGAACTTTATTATTGCCCGGTTGTCTATTGCTGCGCCGGTGCCGTCATTTCGAAGTTCAAAAATTGTTGCGTGTCCTTAGACTACCGACTTTTAAATCGATTATACCGAATGGATTATGCTTAGATTTTAAACATCCCTACATATTACGTTAACACATAAATAGACGAAATTAGGAAGGGTTTGGTCCAAATTGAGGGGACAATTACGGGTAGTAGCACTAGGAAGTAACGTTACGGAATGGGTTGCGCCGGTGGCACCTACCCAGGAATATCAAACTTTGGATTTTTTATATCATATCCATAGCAGTCTCTTGTAAATTTAGTATTATGTCAACATTAAATGGTTCGAGACGTGTACAAAATTTCATTTAATTCCGTCGGGCAATTCCAAAGTTATAGTAAAAGTCCACGTACTTTTTGATCCACCCTCGTATTACATCTGGCTTTGTTTATGATATAACCTGGTGCAGATCTGGAAAATTATTCCGTACTGACCGACAGCTTATATTCAGGACAGCAAGACGCTCAAAGCATTTTAGCTTTTGCCTTGTGTATTGCTTCGGTTTTTTGACTTTAGGGTTTGGGGTAGATGAGGCAATGGGTTTCCTACCAATAGGGCTTGTGCCATTGGGTTTCGAGGTATGTGTACTTTGGCAAGAATGTTCAAGTTCACTTGTGTCTATTGAGTGTAGGGGAGAGTAGATGGTGTTTTCGCTCAAGCTATTGAGAGACTCAGACAAAGGCAGCGAAAAATTTTGGCTTCCACACTTGGTACAGTGCCAAATGAATCGCGAATCTGATAGGCAGAAGTAGGTGGAGTCTCCTATCCCCTGACAATTGGCATGATACCAGACATCACACTGGTCACAAGCAATACCTTGCTGTTCCCATGTGACCTCTGAATCACAAACACCACAAGGATATCTTGAGGTGTTATTCAAAGATGGGTTATTTTGGGTAGGACCAGGGTTTACCTCTATGTCCGATGTCTGGGTTTGTAGAAGACAATATATTAAGAAGATGAGGCGAGAAGACTTACACCGAGTAGCTGGTCTGCTTGGGACTTTCACTTTTGACAAGTTGTTCCATATCTGTTCATGTCTTGGCAAAGAAAATTTGGAGGGTGGGGCTGTAAGGGAGTATACCTGTACATCTTTAGGAGGGAAAATGTTGTAGGTTGTTACTACAATGAACAACAGTAATGCTGTAAAGTCAAAGTTCATATTTTGGTCGTTTGTGAAACAATAACAACAATGGCCGCCGCCTGAGCGAGCACCTGTTCAGCTGTAGAAAATTTCAAAATAACAATCTTCAAGTGGATTTCTATTGGAAATTGTTAATTAGAATGTTAGTATTATGTAAGTTTACCACACCAAATGTAGAAAAATAGCAAGAGAATCTCAGAATCGTAGAATATTAATTTCAGTGACAGAGCGATGGAAAATCCGTGCTCTATTCCCGACGCATGCGCAAAAAACCCATACAGTTACAATAATTGAACATACAGTTATGGCTATCAATCGTTTTGACTTACATATGGACCCACATTTAGCTGAAATTCTCTAAAACGAATATCTGAAGACTAATTTTTCTTGTCATATCAATTTTGCAATCAAATACAATGGAGACTTATGTTTTTTATAATTATAGAAATTTTGTAAGTAAAATAATGATTTTGTTCAACTGCAGGTTGAAAAGTTTGAGTAACGTGGATTAGCCTTGGTCCTCGACCAATTATTTTTCTTCAAGAAACAGTTTGACTAAGTTGTAGGTACGGTGTTTGGGTCGCCTACTAACGTTTCTCAGTGGATGCGCAAATCCCTTCAAAACATGCCTTTATTCACTCATACGCTAGCCGCACTTAATACTAAGAAACTAACGTTCGCCTTTTACGAATATGTACTTGCCAAAATCATGAAGCGCCTCATCGTCCAAACTTGGCTATTTCTTTGCTGTCCCGCTTTTCATAGAAGATTTTTCCGGCGAAGAGTACGGATTAACCCTACTCTATTCCGGAATTGGTCGGTACAGCTACTGGGCTTTATTGTCACTGTGTGCATTATGGGATATAGGTAGTTTAAAAAAATTCGGTTTATATCAAGGCCTTAAATAGTAAAAAACAGATATTCAGTCTAAAACTTTGAAGTATGATGAATTCGAAATTATGTTTCTTGCCTTGGTATATGAAGATTTATTCCCGATAGTAAATAGTGATATCAACCCTCGCCTACGGCTCTAGTGAAATATTTTTTCCGGCCGGTAATAAATCGTCATATACCCCGGCAAAAAAACGTATAACAATTAATAATAAATAATATATATCCTGGGATGAATCCCTTATTCGGAACATACAAAAAGGATTATCTAGCAAAATCGTTGCCATTTTTCATAACGAAATTCCAGTTAACATGTGAGTTTTAACTGTGAAGTAAATTAAGGAGGAAAAGTTGTGCCCGACATGGGACTAGAACCCACGACCCCCGGTCTACCAACTGAGCTAGCCGGGCAGCTGTTCATGACTTTACCCATTGTCGATCACTGCGACTGTAAGAATCAGGTATATCTAATTCAAAATGACGTGACCGTCAATATGCTATTAAGCATGTCCGATAAGGAAAATAGACATTTATTCTGTCATTTTTTTTACTTTATGTTTACATTTTAGCTCTACTGACCGAAAGTCTAAAGAGCTAGTGCAATACCGGGTTTTCTTTTAGGCGTCCGTCAGGCCGTCTGACCGTCCGTTCACCCGTCCGTTAACTTTTGCTTGTTAACGCTACAAAGTTCACAGTTTTTTCCGATTGTCTTCAAACTTGGTCAGAAAAATTGGACCATCACAAGGATCGTTCTTTTCCAAAATAGGTCTGATCTGTCAAGCGTCAAGGAGCCTAATTGAAAAAAATAATTAGAAAATCCGCGCAAAGGTTTTAAAGTCCACAGTTTTCATCTGATTGACGTCAAACTTCCCCAGAATGATTGCACTTTCACAAATATAGTTACTTTAGAAAAAAGGCCAGATCTGTCAAGCGTCACAGGAAATGGGGCCTTAATGAAAATTGAAGTAGAAAATCCGATTGTCTAAAACTTTTAAACCGCGTCATAGAAAAGGGCCCTTAATGTTAACTTCTTTGTTAAGAAAACTGCTATTTTATTAATGGATACATCCTTGTGAAACCTTTACAGAATATTAGTAGCTGTCTAGTAATGTGCCTCGTCATGCGAAAAGGAGCCTTTATGTATATTTATTGTTAACACAATTCCTTCAATTTTACTTACCGTTGGTTCAATAATTCATTTCAAACACTCATGAAACTATTAAAAAGGCCTTAAAATTATTAAAGAATGAATAAAAAGATAATGAATTAATTATAATAATAAATATAATTATAATAATAATGATAATAATCTCAGCAGTGGTTTCAACATATATCCTTCCACAATCCCCAGTAACAACTAAACGTCCTCTGTGAGCGTCGCTCATATGCTACAAAGACGATGGATAAACGGAAATATATATATACTTTTGATATACTGTTCTCTGATTGGCTGATTCGCTTCAAGCTAGGTATTAGCTTAATCCAAGTGTTATTGCTAGATGGTATATGATACTATATAAGAAAATCTTCGGTCAATTACTAAACGGATAAAAATTTGCTAAAACAGAACGGATTTGATAAGTATGTAGCCGGGATATTGAAGGGGATAAGGAACAGTGTATACGAACAGCGGAAATTGCGGATGCAAAAAATACTTTAACGTATATTTCATACGTTTTACATCCCCAAATGCATCCGTTAGTGTAGTAGAGTCGGGCCATAATGAATAAATGCGATTGAATCGTATTTCAAATTTTGTCTATTTAAACCAGTATTCTGATTTTCTAAAGAAAATCATTTCACTCAAAACTTAAAAATTTCAGAACGCAGTTATATTGTATCCTTTTGACCTAAATAGTTCTTACGTCAACTTTTTTAAGCTCTGCTGTTTTCGGAGAAATTGTCGCCGATTGGCATTTTTCGAATTCGCGTACATGTAGGGGTTGGCGTGACAAAATTTAACCTAGGTCATAGTTTTGTTGTATTGAAGAGTCCTTCATACTACTTGGCATATGTGTTCGCCATAACCAACGGTCCGTTTTACTAAACTTCTCACGAAAAAAATAATCGTAAGTCAAATTAACAAATTGCACCTGGTGTTTTAATTCATGGTAAGATTCTGCCTTGCGATATCCCATTGGAATCGTCTTTAGAAGACGATTCCAATAAGACGATGCATGGTACAATTACATATCTAGATACTTCTGTAGAAGCACTTTTAATTTACGACTTACGCAAAAAATGATCGTTAGATGTTTAGTAAAACAAGCCCAAGCTAACCAGAATATCAAGGTAGGGGGTAACCATAAAAGCATTTTTGTAAGAGCTATGCCCCATTTCCCCCATTTTTGCATTATCCAACGCCTGAACCCGTTGGCCGTTCTCTTTCTTATTTATATTATTTGTTACAGGTTTAGCTTTAACTCGCTCTTCGAATGTTACATTTATAAAGATTGCCATTGACGATCGATTGTCCGGATTTGTACCCGATTCTGGGTTCATCAAACGGACGAGATATATAGGAAATGACAAGGTGTCGTGTGGAACCAGCTGTATATCCATGACAGACTGTGTCTCGTATTTTCTCGATACAAGTACATCACAGTGCCAATACCACGATACCATTCTAGAAAATACAGCAGGACTAACGGTGTCAGCGACATCTTTATATTTTGTTGTAGGTGAGTTATAGGAGTCTTGTAATTTAACAGTATTTTAAATCAAGTTCACGAAAAAAAAAAAAAACAAAAAAAAAAACCTGCACACCTGAAATTTAAATTGTATCACACTGTGGAGAGTAAGTTGAGAGCATGAAGATTTCATCAAAAAATATATAAACAGTATTATCAACATCTCCCCCGAAAAAAGATCGTTATTTTTCAGAATTGTCGCTTTATTGCATGAGCTGAAACAAGTTAAAGATTTGTAAACGGTATTTGTATGTTAGATAAATAGAGGATATTGAATGAGTGGCACCCATGTATTCTGCGTTATTAATGCACTGGCAGGGCGGAGCCTAAGTAACGGGTCGTTGCACTTAAGATTAAGGTAAATCAGCTTTTATCTTAAAACTTACTTCTACAGAGAGTCGACATAAATAACTCGATACCTTAAATCGTAGATTGGTAACCAAATCCTCGTAACTTCAGCTAAATCAAGCTGAAGTAACGAGGCTTTGGTAACCAATCGATGAAATGTGTTCACTCTCTCAAAGCACGTGAATCCTTAAGGTTTTGGGATACAGTTATTAGCACGTGTAAACGATGATTACCAACTGAAATTTGAAAGAACCCAAAGTATTGAAAAGTAAGCTCGCCAAATTACGTCATTGTTAAGCCCCGCCCTGCCAGTTCATTAATTACGCAGAATAACATCGAAAATATTCAACAATCAATATTTTACACGGGGGGTGATGTCCATAATCGGAGCCACCGGCTCCGCTTTCAAAATCATGTGTGGAAGTTCCGCTCCACGTGTGGCTCCGATTATGTAGATGTAAACATTTCATATTTTGAATGAAAAATGAGGTATGAGGTCGGGATTTCCTCATTTATATAATATTTTATTCATTAATCATAAAAAAGTCGAATGCTATTCGACCAGATATACATTTTGCAACGTAAATGTATTCTAAAAATGTAAGAACGCTCGTTGGTTTTTGTTAAAAATGATTTCTTCTGGGAGCAGTCTTGAGCCAGGAATGTCAAAACACTTGGTTTTTACCCTCAAAATGCAATATTCTAAACAGAATTAATAACGCAGACCATTGATTTCAGTTAACACGAGTTTAACAAAACAACTTAAATAATCTTACCCAATGTACTTTTCTGCAATATGATATATATCGAAGAAAATTGTTTGGTTCCGATTATGTGGATTGGCTCCGATTATGTTCCCTGGCTCTGAAGTTGTGGAGTGTCTTCTTATTCTTCCATATGCCCCCACAGCCTTCAATATGAAGTTTCTGTTAGTTCCATGGGGCGCTGTTTTCTCGTCATTCCATGGCACACGCTGTCTATTATACGTCTCACCTTTCTCGTTTACTTTTATTACCTCCAAAATGCTGTATTCTGAACAGTATGTCTGATGTAGACCCTTGTTTTCAGTGTGTACGAATTCAAGAAAACAACCACAATATTCTAGAAAATTGTTCTTTACTGAAATTTTAGATAGTTGAAAGAAAATTATTTGTCTCTAATTATGTACCAATGCTCCAAAGTCTTGGAGTTCCTAGCCTTTAGGAACCGAAACTCATATTCACTTGCCTAAAAACTATATGCATTTATTTTTTACTCATTTATTTTTTTATCTATTTATTTATTTATTTAGTTAGTTTGTGAGAAAATGAATGACACCGTAGTCATACGCATTGAAGAGTTGTAAGCGCGTGAAGGTGACTATCCCCAGGAGCAAATCCCAACATGGCTATGCATTCGATGTTCATGTTGCCTCGATCTCACTCAAAATCTTGGGTTTTCGCAACTTTTTTTGATTCTCTCTGTAAACTCGTTTTCGATAAGCTCGAGTTTGAAATGAGTCCGGTGAAAGATAGACATTGGTCTCACTTTAAGGAGGTGTTCACGGATTAAAACCACAATGGCATGAGATGAAAAGTGTTGTGCATGTATGAATTAATATGTAAAATGGTTTTTCCCGTGTCTACTTTTAGAATTAGTCTGGGAAATTTCCGATCCCTTGACACTGTTAGGTAAACATGTATTTTAGATCTTTCTAGAAAGGACTTTCAGAACGTGATTCAAACTCTAGTATCTTCTAAATGTTCTATGCTATTCTAGATTGTTCTATGGCATGATATAAAGGGATTCCTACAGCATTATTGGTTAATTTGGTTTAGACTAATGGTTTCATTTAGTAGTACTGTGTTAAACTAAAAGGGGATTTCTCGTTATCTTAAAAGTTTGATTGAAAGTGTGGTTAGTTTTAAATTCGGATATTATTGGACTTATTATTTGCGGACCAGGAACTTAATTCATTTGGATCTAAAATTAAAACTTTAGGATTAAACATTCAAGGTTTTGTAATTTGTTTTTGTATTAATTTCATATTGTCAATAATTTTGTTATTATTATCAATAAGTATTTTTAATTGTTAAGTTTGTTGCTGGCTTCTTTATTCTTGTTACATTTGCACATAACAATAGACCATAACATTGACTTACTTACAGGGATTCACCCTATGGCTATTGCTTTTGAAGGAGTCGACAAACGGCCCAGATACCCCATCTTTGTGGTTCACTGTCACCAGGAGTCCACGATAACCTTAAAAAATTGTGACCTGGAGAGTAAAAAGTTTCCGGTCATAACACAAATTGTAGTACAATCCGTCCTCCCCATCCAGTCAGCACCGAAGTTCGGCATCGGTAGTTGTTATTTTCGGCGGTTTAACCTGGCAATGGTCGAGTTATGACCCCTCAGTGTCCTTGATTTTAATCGCGTAAATGAATCAGTTTAATATGTCTATGCGCAATGACGTTCAGAAATTCATTTTTTCCCTACCACCAAACTCGAAAACTTTGCTTTATCTGATAAATGTTTTCACGGCTTGTCGTTTCCACCTTTATAAGCTGTATTACTCGTCAAACTTGAGTTTCGTACGATGCATTCGATCAGATGCATGAGAAAACACTGTTTATAACGAAAACCTTCTTTAAGTTATACCGATGCCTTCTCTTTCACCGACCAGACTTATCTCAAACTCAAGCATATCAGAAAACGAGCTTCCAATGAGAGTTCACAAAAGACCGAAAAATCGCAAGGTTTTGAGTCAAATTAAGGCAGCATGAAGAGCAATTGGATAGCAATGTGAGGATTTAATCTAGGTAAAATTCAGAAATCCACGTGTCGAACATTATTTGAGAGCAATATTGCACATGAACACACGCGCTATTGAATTTTACATAGCAATGAAACTGACTTTGATTTCAAAATTTTTATTTTGGGGGTAGTCACCTGTAACTCTCCAATGCGTATGTCTTCGGTGTAATCCTTTTTTTTTTCACAGATCAATAATTTGTTTACGTTTATTCTGGTATATCCAATTTCCCTTACTCTTGATTATGGAAAAAGTTGTATCTAAAAATTTAAGTGATGCGCCATTTTTGTTGTTCAGTATATATAAAACGTGTTTTCAACCTTGTATATTGATCTGTTTTGCTAAATGTCAAATTTTTATACTTCTGTTTAATTTTCAAGATCGCCTTTGTAAAACGGTACCCCTATACCGAAAACGCGCTGGGGACATTTTCAGTATTTGATTTTCATAGTCTTAAATAAGTTTTAATTTTATTAAATCTGGTTTAATTACTTTCCGATTGAAAAGTTTACATTTAAAGACATTTTGGCCAAAAATGTGGCCTCTGAAGTGCACACAAGACTTTTGCTAAAATTTGATCCCTTTCATTTACAAGATCCCATTTTTGACCCCAATTGACTAAATCTCGAACTGGACCAAGATTTGATTGAGACAAACATCCTGACCAAGTTTAAGACATTTGGACCAAAAAAGTGGCCTCTAGAGTGCACACAAATTGGTGACGGACGACGGACGAAGGACGCCGGACATAGCTTGATCACAATAGCTCGCCATGAGCACTTCCTGCTCAGATGTGCTAAAAATCGAACAAAAAGGGAGTTTTAAGAATCATTGAGTCCTTTTTTAGTAAGATATATTAATCGTATTTCTTGAAATATGTATCAAATGAACGCGAATTTCGCAACATCTTTTTTTGATTCCACCCACAAAATACATCTGATAAAATTTCATGGAATTATCGACGTTGAAAGAGTGTTAGTAGTGACGTTGTTAAGGTGGAAGAGGACAATAGCGTGTTTTGAGACAAGTGATAAAATTTTGGTATATATATAAACTACGAGTTAGTGTGATCTCAACCGTGTATATTTTTTCATTTTTAATTTCGGAATTACGCTACCATGACGTCGTAAAAATGACGATTTGGCGCGCTTTTCACAAACTACCCTAGCCCCATTTAAATGCGCTGTGCGATTTAATTTAAGACGTTTTTGTTCCGAAAATTTTACCAAAATGAAGCTAAATGAATGGTAAAAGCGCATATGTTATATTAAAACTTTTGTAACTGAGAATATAGACAAATGAGTTGCTTGTATCAATATTCGCATTTTGTACTGTTCCAAAAATGCCACTTTTAACAATTTTTTTTTTAAATTGGCCCGATGAAATTTGTTCAATTTTTTATATTATTTTCTATAATTCTAGTTCGATAAACAGGAAAAGTTTGAAAAGCTTTCACCGTACTGATTTTTTATAATCCGGATTTAAAGTTTGTCATTTTGACGTTAAAACTATGAGTTTGGCGTTTAAATTACACCTAATATTTTCCGATGTTTATTTGAATTATTTTGCGATCTATTGGAATAAAAAGATAAAAATTCGCAGACTTGTTCAAAAGTCTTTCAAGAAAGGGCCCTCAAAATTTTATTGCGATACACCGAGAACTTCGCGGTACACGTGAATTTGCCTAACACGAGTGTTGCCGATCGGTGACTTCAATAAGTTTTATGTCGACGTCGCTATAAATGCAAATTGACTTTTGTATGTTTATTTTCCAAGCTCGACGTTATGACGTGACCATTAATTAGTACGTTCAAAGAATTTTTGAGGATGCAGTGATAAGATTTCAAATAAAATGGGAAAACCTCTATGCATGTTCATGAAAAACGAAACATCTTTTTCACATTTGTTTTTTCTATACACAGAAAAAGAAAAAAATACTTTTTGTGAAGTCAGTCAAAAGAATTTAGCGAATTTTTCGACGTACCGCGCTTGTCTTTTTCCAACTTTCGACGTTATGGTAATAAACTTTGATCTCCAATTGTAGAAATTCCGTACGGTAAAACGTCACAAAAAAAATGCGAGCATATGAAAAGGAAGCTGGACAAAAATATATTAAATTTTTAAAAAAAATTCATCGGGCCAATTTTGTAGAAAATAAGTTTAAAGCTATTTTTTCGGGCCGCCAAAAACTGAAATTTAACTTTAATTCAATCTCGTGTATTTATCTTTAAATATAACAATGTTCTAATTACACGCCAATATTCCTAATTCATTCGACTTCATTTTGGTGTATTCCATTGAATTGAATCGCCTTAAATACGATCAGGGTAAGCGTTTAAGAACACGAAGGGACATTTGTGAAAAACGCGCGAAACCGTCATTTTAAAGACGTCATGGTAACGTTAACTCTAAATTGAACGTTAAAAAACATATACCGTTGAGATCGCGCTAACACAACGTTTCCATCGATACCAATATATGTGCACTTATATCAAAAAACGCTATTGTCCTCTTCCTCCTTAAAATTGGAACGCTTAGCGTGCGAAGTATAATAAGCAAGAAAAAACATTGACAGGCTCCGAAGAAATCTTTATATCTCTTCACATTTAATCCTGGATTATAGTCCGATAATTCTCTTTCACGTACATGTACTAATACTTATAGGAATAAGTGGCATCCTCCTCCCCCTCCCAGCTTTTTCACCACGGTAACTTGATAGCCAACACTTGACTGCTGATTAGATATCAACAGTTACATACATAAACTTTCACCGACAAGTTTTACTGTGGAGAGATAACTTGGCTTTTCAGTGGTCTTTTTTACCCACTAGAATCTCCTCTCATTTTCAGTGTTAAATATAATCATTTCCATATTTCTAACACTGTTAAATTCATATTGTTAGAATTCCAGCCCTAGCATCAGCGCCATTTACATGTCAAAACATCTGCCTGTGTGAAGACCAACTTAAAGCAATGGATAGGTGCACCAGCTTCCACAACAGAACTGCAATAAGTTTCTCTTAAAAATGGCATGAAACCACATGCAAACAAGCAAAACATTGATATAGTGACATATCTGTATATTAGAATTACAGCTGATACAAAAAGGACTAAGCTTAAATCATTTTCCCCATGATTAAAAGATTTTTCAAGGAAATGTCAAATTTTGCAGAATAATCTGATCCGGTGTTTTTACTTCGTCTTAACTAAAGTATAACATCAATTCTATCTTCTATTCTTGTTATAAAGCAAAAAAGAAGAACGAACAAATTAATTTAGTGCACATGGTTTGGAATTGAGTATATTTATTAGCATTTTCCCAAACCTTGTAACTACAACTTTTCAACTTGCAGTAAATACAGATATACGAGGGTTGATCCAAAAGTTCGTATAATGAGGTTATAAATTTACAGAAAAGCTTACTATCAAAATAAAAATTATACAGTCTTTTAATACATCATCTGTGTGATAAACATGCAAAATTTTATATGCTTACATTCAATAGCGGCTGTAAAGGGTATAAATCAAGATAGAGACCCTGCATGTAGGCGGGGGAGCAAGAACGTCAAATGCGACGTCATTATTAGCTCTCTTCTACATAGCCTCTGCTAACTCGTATTCCTTTCTGTGCCTGTTAAACCAACTTACAAGAATTACCCACATATCATTTAGAACCAAATTAGTTTATATTTTTTATATGCATGGTAATTCTAGTATAGTTGAGATCCAGATACAGGGCCTTTATTTTGGATAATAATGAGAATCGTTTGGGATAAGTTCGTTCGTTCTAACTCACTTACACCATTTTAAATCCTTCTACGAAGCCTGGCCCTCTCTTAATATCTAGAATAGCTTTACGAAAAATTCTCTTCTGCACATTTTTATCATTTTTCTAAAAATTCTGAAATGTTTGGATTGGTGAATAACATTGATCGCGAGAAAAAAAATCGAAAAATAAACGGCATCAATATTTTGGTTTTGACGTCTTGTCATTTTTACTCGAATAGTCTGTGTTATTAAAATATTCTGTGTCCGTAAAAGTCTCCCAACAAGCTTTAAAAAATAACCAATAATCTTCTATAAACGTCTTATTTAATCTAGCCAAGGATTTTCAACTACAGTTTCAGAAAACCTACATCAAACTTGGTTTATTTAACAGATTTTCAATATTTTGTCACGCTCCCCCGCCCAAGCATACATGTGCTACTATGGTAACGCATTCGTAGGCCACTAAAGAAAACCCTGCAAAAATAATACTATTCATGAACTCCGTAGTTACCAAACTGCACATTCACCAAATTATATACTAAACAAGCCAGAAATGCGAAAGTTATTAGCTCATTTTACGAACTTCTGGATCGTCCCTCGTATACAGTTAAGAACATCGTGAAATTGATAAGATGGATGATTTTGGAATGATTATGGGATGAAAATGAATGTGTGTGTGCAGGAGCGAGTTTTTAGTGAAATTCGAGGGAGGGGGGGTATCCAATATCGCTAATTTTGTCCAGAAGGTGTTCAAAATTGGCAATACTGATTACCTCCCTTTCATAAAATATACGTTATTTTCTGTGTGTACGTCCGAGTTCTTTGAACTATCAGACACTTTAAAATCCATTCCAGCCAATAAAATCGTAGAATAATTTTGGCGATTTCAATTCAATGTTGATTGATTTGAACAATTTCAAAATGTTTTCTAATAATTTTGGAGCCTTTTTGAATGAGTGTTTGGAATGCATGGAGCGTTGAGTGAGTGATATTGAAGGGTTTTGATCGCAGTGATTGTCTATTTCATGATGTTTTTAACTGAACAACCTTTTGACCCTGTTATCACTTCAAATTATTAGCTTAAGATGGCAACATGTAGATGAATTGTTTCTTTTTTTTCATTTTTCATAGCCCACTGAAGGTGGTCGTATGTTGGTACCAAAATTTTCCGAGTCACAAGATCTTACGTGTATTATCGTGTTTTGGTGAGATTCAGCTGCATCATGGAAAAAGGGGCCTTTATGTCGAAGTTCTTGTGAACGCTACTCCTCCTTTACTTATCAACCAACTTGGATTAAACTTTCACAAAATGTTCCTAGTCACCTGACCTCGCACATATCTCACAGGTTTTGTGAAATTCATCCAAGTCATGGAAAGAGATGCCTTAATGTCAAAATTCTTGTTAACGGAACTCCTCCTTCATTTATGGACTGATTGGGATGACAGTTTGACAAATTGTTCATATTTTCCTGTTCTTGTGCGTACTTTTGCGATTCGGTGAAATTTAGCCGGGTTTTAAATAAATAATACCAAAGGTTTCATCAAATGTTAAGGTATTCAGCTCTGACAGCTATGCTTTTATCCCAAAACAGCTGAGTTAAAACTGAACTTGCATTTCAAATATGAGAACACAGTTTCATTCAATAAAAGATGTTACAAATAATTAAAGTGAGTATTTAACTCAAATTTCAGTTAAAACAACCTTTTTTATCGATCCAAATGCAGTCAATTCAGAAATAATAGTCCACAGTGATTTGAATTTAAAAGGTCAGTTGCAAAACCCGAAATCCTAGAGAATTATTTAGGAAAGTTTTAGGTCAATCATTTGGAAACTAAATGATGATTTGTGCTCTCAAAATCTGATGACTACCAGACAGCACGACAGACAGATCGAAAGACAGTTATACAGACGGATGGAGGGAGGACCGAGTCATATCATAATAAAACCTTTCGGGAGTATGAAATCGCTTTATCGACTTAAGAATTTTAATCCCTTCCAACTAATACCAAGACTAAGGCAATCCTATTTTGTTCATTTTAAGCTCCACTGACTGAAGGCCAGCGAGCTATTGTTATGGCGGTGTGTCCGTCGAGCGTCCAGCTGTCTGTGTGTGCGTTAACTTCTTCTTTAAACATCTTCTCCTCCCAAACCAATCAGCGGATTTAAATGAAACTTAGTAGAAATGATCCTTCGATGAGCCTCTTCTTAAATTGTTAAAGAAATTTTGATTGACCCCCAAATATTGGCGAGGTAGAGCAAAGAAATTTTTCATTTGAAAATCTTTAATATTCCTTTCTTCATAAACCATTTGCATGGACTGATTGTAATGAAACTTTGTTTTGATGTTCCTTTGAACCTTTACTAAAATTGTGGAAGCAATTTTGATTGACCCCTTAACGTCGGCCTGGCAGAGTGTGGCATTTTTTACCATGAAATTCTTTAAAAATCTTCTCCTCGAAAACCATTGGGCCAATTTCAATGAAATTTTATATTGATGCTCCTTGGACGACGGCCCTTTACTTAAATTGTTTTAGAAATTTGGACTGACTCCAAAATATGGGCATGGCAGGGTCGGGCTAAATTTTACAATAAAAAGTTTAACATTCTTCTCTGCCCAAACCATTGGGCCGATTTTAATGAAACTTGGCATGGATGCTCCTTGGACGCACCTTTACATAATTTATGATTGATCCCGAAATATGGGCTTGGCAGGACGTTTTTTTTTCTCTATAAAATCCTTTAAAAACTTCTACCATTGGGCCAATTTTGGTGATACTTTTAGTGATACTTGGCATGGATGCTCCTTGGTTGACAAATTACTTAAATTGTTAAACAAAACAAATATAATGACCCCCCCCCCTAAATATCGGTGTGGCAGGATGGTTTTTTTTTTTTTTGTAAAATATTTAAAACTCTTTTCCTGTCAAACCATTGAGATGATCTCAACAAAACTTAGCATGATTGTTCCTTGGGTGACCCTTGACTTAAATTGTTCAAGAATTTTGATTGCATCCTAAATATGGGCGTGACAGGAATAGGCTATTTTCATATTTAAATCTTTAAAATTTTTCTCCCCTCTCTTTGGGCCAATTTTAATTAAACTATGCTTGAATATTCCTTAGGTGCACTTTTACTTAAATTGGTCATTAAATATTGGTGGGCATATAAATGAGGGTAAATCATTCTGAAATAGTTCGAAAAAGATTTCAAAGTGTTGTTTTAAGTCCGTGTAGGCATTGTTTAATGAAAGTCTAGAGATATCAAAGCCAGTTGAGTGACAAGGCCCTCTTGGGTCTCTAGTTTTTTTTTCCATATATTAAACCAGAAAAGCTCTAAAGGCAGACTGATCCTCTTGTTGTACCAAGAGAATCACAGGTAATCTGAAACCAAGACTGATAAGCCGTCAGCTTGGACCCTGTGTTTATTTTATTTATGGCCAGTGGTATTTTGTTACAGTAAGATTTATCAGTTAGGTAAATAGCTTCTAAAATTAGTAACACCTTAGATTAAGGGATTTCTATCATATGTACGCAGAAGTACTAAGTAATATTAATGAAGCTGACTGTCTAGTAACCGGAATATTATAATAAAAGTTAACATTTAGAATTGAAACGTAACAAACGTATTTTGCATCGTGGAATGGTGATAAAAAAGCGCCCCATGAAACTAGTAGCAATTTCATATTGAAGATGTTATATGGAAGAAGAAGAGGACACTCCACAACTTCAGAGCCAGGGTACATAATCGGAGCCAATCCACATAATCGGAACCAACCTATTTTCTTTGATCTATATCATGTTGAAGAAAGGTACATTGGGTAAGAGTATTGTGGTTGTTTTGTTAAACTCGTGTACACTGAAAACAATGGTCTGCGTTATTAGTTCTGTTCAGAATATTGCATTTTGGAGGTAAAAACCACGTGTTTTGACATTCCTGACTCAAGACTGCTTCCAGAAGAAATCATTTTACACAAAAACCAACGAGCTTTCTTACAATTTTTGAGTACGTTTACCTTGCAAAATGTTTAACTGGTCGAATAGCATTCGACTTTTTTATGATTAATGAAATAAATATTATATAAATGAGGAAATCCCGACCTCCTACCCCATTTTTCATTCAAAATATGAAATGTTTACATCTACATAATCGGAGCCATACGTGGAGCGGAAGTTCCACATATGATTTTGAAAGCGGAGCCGGTGGCTCCGATTATGGACATCACCCCCCGTGTTTTACTTCCGCGACATAGGTCATTTCATAATGTGTATATATACACATATACGTATATATACATAATTGCTTTCTAAACAAATTTACCATACCAGTAACTCAACATAATCAAAGTACTGAAAGTACTGATAAGTTGGAATGCGTTTAGGAGACGGTGACCTCAAGCTACTACCGAAGCTGACGCCTCCCGCCCAGCACAGGTGATCACATAATACGTCTCGTCTTTTGACAGGCGTATATAAATCAATGTATTTCAACAACTAGAGACGCTTAAACCTCTGAATCGCTATACAGGCCTGAATCTGTTGAAAGAAAAATGATAACAAGAGGGCCAGAATGACCCTAAACCGCTCACCTGAATTCGATTGGTCCAATGGAACTTATCCAAGAAACTTTCTGGCAAAGATTCATTCAAATTTGCCTAGTTTTCGAAGAGAAGACATTATTCGAATTATAAGCAGTCATAATAGACCCTGCCAACCCATTCATTACAGAGGAGACTTAAAATTAGCCCTACCCTGTCACACTCATATTTATGGGCTAATGACAATTTTACCAACAATATTTGAAGAGGGTCATCAAAGGAACATTCTTGTAAAGTATGATTGAAATCTACTCAGGGGTTCAGGAGGAGATGTCGTTCAAAGATTTTGGGCTCAAAATAAACTCCGCCCTACCATACCCATATTTATTGGCCAACTAGAATATAGCGACAATTTTGAAGAGGGTCACATTCTGGCAAAATTTCACTGAAATTGGCCCAGCGGTTTAGGAGAAGAAGAAGTCTGAAGAAAGATCACGACGGACGACGGAGTCAGGGTGATCCTAAAAGCTCCCCTTGAGCACGTTGTGCTCAGGTGAGCTTAAGAAGAAAATAATACGGACCATACAGCCGACTAATGGACGCACAGGGGAACACTTATTCACTCAAAACAGTTTTTATATTATTTTTCGAATGACTTCTGCTCCATTCGAGTTATCAATTACATTTTTAATTAGAACTGTCGCAATGTGGACCTCAACATGTGATTTGTCCATGATAAAAAGATATTCGCTGGGAAGTCTTTTACTTCATGAGTTGGAATCTCAAGACAATTTTTGGACGAAGTTCAATTGTGATTTCGACCTTTCTGACTCCAAAATTAGGTACTTTCTCGGGTCATTGACAAGTTTTATGATTTTGATCAATTGGTTGTTCAGTTAGAGTGGAAACTGTTAACTGTTCAAATTTACTGATGACCGTGACATGTATGACCCCGAAACAATAGGGCATTTCTTTGGGTCATGGGCAATATTTGTGTAAAGTTTCGTTATTGCAGGTCAATTGCCTCTCCGTTTATCCATCGGAAAGCAAAAGGTCAATGGACTGAGAGACAGACATGATGAAATCAGTACGGCTCCTCTACTTCTGAGTTGGGGGCACAGTTAATGAAATTGATAAAGTGAACGATTTTGGAATGATTTAGGCATGGTGTTGAATGAGTGAGCGGAGCGAGTTTTGAGTGAAATTTGAGGGAATCCAGTGCCGCTTGTTTTGTTCAGGATGAACAAAATAAGCGATATATAAAACTTATATAAAATATGCATAAAAGTTCAATCAATAGCTTTCTATATCGTCAAGAACCAATCAGACGCTTTAAATTTCAATAATGTCAGTGAAATCGCGAATTGGTTCTTGCTTAATTTATTTTGAATGTTGAATGTTGATCTTATTTTTTTAATAACTTTGAGCGTTTTTGAATGGTTTGAGTGAGTGTTTGGAATGAATCAATGGAGCGATGAGTGAGCGTTTTTTATTGAGATGAATGTCAATTTCACGATGTAACTAACTGTATGGTGGTGCTCTTAAACGTGTTGATGTGTAAGAATGTGAAGAAAACAAGTTGAACTAGTTGGTTTGTTTCAAATGGCAAATTTTCTTAGTGATAAATGAAATTGGGCAAAGATATTCATAATTCAATGAAAGATATGGTGGTAAGGGTTTATGAGGATGAGTATTGAGTTTTTACAATGAAACATTCATGTAGATAGCTGCAATATGACGACAAAAACCCGACAATATGATGCAAAAATATCTATTAACTTCAAAAGTGTATCATCACTTTAAGAAAAGATTTTTATTTCGTAGCTAAGGCAGAAATACTAAATATAACACCATGTCAAAAGAAGGTCGTTCAGAAAGAGAAACTATACCTTTAAAAGAAGCTATAACATAATTCTACGAAAAATAAGTCGCGACCTTACCAAATAAGCAGATCACGTGATTGGCTATTGCTATTGTCAATTGCTGACCTTATTGGACTTGACTTATCACATGATTTCCAAATATAGTAATGCAAACATGTGATACTAACATATTCGTACGCAATTTTAAACAAATATCGTTTAAAACATAAATTAGCGTAATAATAATATACGTGAAGTGATAGTTGTGTAATTGTACAGCATTATTACTTTTTGATTAAATTAGATGTATGTCTTTGTCAAGTTGAGATATACAAAATAGGCCGAAGTGTATTCACATCCTGTTCACGTGATATGTGTTCTCAAGAAACCCGAAATGAAATTATCTTGTGTTCATTTTGCGGTTTTGTTAAATCTAAGTTGGAATTGCTCCGCATTCCAACTTAAAAAGTAGTCAATAATGATTTTCTCCAAATGTGTGTTGTCAATTTATGATTCAAGTAAGCTCTGTGAAAAGTCATCACTATAATAATGCTTTGCTGACTAAGGTAAAAGCAAATAAATGGACACATATATTTCAGTCTGAAATGTAAGTTCACATTTGAATGAATAACGGAATGAATTAATTTCAAGATCAATCATCAAGGGGAGATCACTGCAATTCATGGACAGATGCTCGATTACCTTTTTAACATGTTTTGTAACACTTAACAGCACAGCGTCCTCCTTTCTGCAATGTTCTAAAAAAAGCTGTGAAGAAAAAATGAAGGTAAAGTGTTTTAAAAATCTTAATTAGCCTCTTGTTTAAAAAATATGTTTGAGCTACTTTTTTGACACATTTCTTGTAAATCTTGCTTTCAAAAGTTGTCCGCCACAATTTTGTTGGAATTTGAATCAGGCAAAGCCCAAATTGCCCAGAAATGAATCCCCACGACTTGTACAGTTAACAACATCGTGAAATTAACAAGATGAATGATTTTGGAATGATTTAGGAACAAAATTTGCGATATTGATTACCTCCCTTTAAAAAAAATACATTCAAGTTTTACATATAGCTTCCTATTTCTTCAAGAACCTATGAGACGTTTACAATTTGAATTATGTTAGTGAAATCGCGATTTTTCTCAATCAAAATTTATTTTGAATGGCGTTGAATATTGTTTATTCTTTAATAGGTTTGGGCGTTTTTGAATGGTTTGATTGATTGTTTGAAATAAATGAATGGAGCGCTGAGTGAGCGATTTAGAATGGTTATGATTGAGGTGAATGTCAATTTCACGATACTGTTAACTGTAATTACACTTATTTTCTTTTCAGGATCTGGTTGTCGTGGCGACTGGGTAAATTTTGAAGATTCTTGTTTCTTTTTCGAAACTTGGGCGATAACAAATTACGAACAGACAAAGGTAAAAATAAGAGCATGTACGTGACATTTCCAACAATATCAAAAGTGTGCCTGACCTCGTTCGAACTTAGATCAGCATGTGCATCCGCACAGTCTAACCAGTCTTGACTACATGCTCAATAGATAGCTTTGGGCTCATATAATTAGTTACGTCGTAAAATTGAGATTTACCTCGAGCGAAACCATTTTTATTCGCTCGCTCAGCGTCAATTCTCTCTTTCTTTCAACTCTCTCTCAGACCATTTAAAATCGCTCCAATTTTTTTCAAAAAACACTTGGAAATCGACTAGTAACTGAAGATTTTAAAAACAACAAGCGAAAATTCTAGTCACACAAGAACAAAATGTTTATTACAGGGATGTTTCCCATTTTTCATTTAAAACAAATCATAAATATCCAAAGAACAATATATATATATACTATGAACATACTACTACCTGTAAGAAGGCATCTACTTGTCTAATTCATATGCTGTTCCATGGATTTATAAGATACAGGTGAACATATGTTACCATTCTAGTCCTATTGTTTAAATTTCAGACTTTTTGTGAACAAAAGGGAGGAAATATTTTATATATAAACAACGCCGCGGAGAGCAAATTCATCAGGGAACATCTTCAGTCCATTTCGTATTCGGGTATGTGTCTTTTTAGCATCATTCTGCGATATGAATCCGCAATAAATTCAATGTTAATAATCCAAGGTCGTGTTTTTGAATGAGATTTAATGCCGCTTTTTACTTTATTGCCGTTTGATCGCTTAGGCTACTTCATCTATCCATGTTTCCATGGCGTTGCTCATTGCAGTATAGCCACAGATTCCATCTAACAACCATTAGACCATCCTATACTTAGCAAAAAAAATAAAAATAAATAAATAAATAAAAGAAAAGAAACTTTACTTACTTCTTGGTCTGTTTTGAATGACTTATACGCCATCTTTATTGACATGAGCCAGTCGGGCTAACGACACAGGATTTGTGCGATTGAAGCGAGCCCGGGCTATTGCCTCCGTCACTCCCGGTATTGGTCACATACTCGTGTTCAGCATTTTGCAGGAAAAAAACCTTGTTTGCACATTGTTTTTATAGAAACGGGTGTGCCACAGCAATCGAAAAAAGGTAGAAATAAGACTTAAGTTTTAAGTGCGATTGTGACGATAGCTTAAGCTTTTTTAATCGCTCTAGAACACTCAATCCCGATATTTTCACATCCCTGAGAGGGAAGCGGTGGTTGAAACTCTCTGCTACCCAATTTTACTGCTGGTTGAACTGAGACTGGCTATAAAGTGAACGCAACGTTAAAGTCCATAATGATTGGGAAAATCGGTCGCTATCGATAGAGGTGTCGCTCGAGATAAGATAGACCTCGTATGACGTCATGAAGAGGCGTTGTTACCATCGCAAATTTTCTCATTCATTTCATTAACAGAAGGATAAATGCTTGACAATTATGGATGCTTAACTAAGACGTTGGCCACTCATGATATTGGAACGACTTTAAGCACGAAAAATTCAATGACCGATACCTAAAGCATCACTAATTCACTTTTTTTTGAAATCGCACCTTTATCCTTTGACCACCAATAAAGCCCTCATTTTATATTCATCTGGTGCTGACCCTTCCATAAATCGAAGGATATTGCTTTCAAGTTTATCGTCAAATTTTCATTCTATATGGTTTCATAGCGACACTACAGCCTTCAGTAAGTCATGTAAAGCTGTTATGTTTTTTACTAAGTATACTTCAATCACCAACTGATGGGAGGCAAATGACGCCGTGTCACACTGAAATTTATCAAAAGTTGTCACGGCCGGGATTCTAACCCACGTGTCCCGATTATAGCGGTACCGACTGACTGAGCTAGACAGATGCGGTCCGAATTCATGTATCTAGAATGACGTGTGATTCTCGGCTTCATATTGCCACATGTATCATTTGAATATTTATGGTGAACGCAATTTCACCATAACTTGATCTTTTGTTGAACTCGAAACAAGGATTATGTTGTTGTTTTTTACCAGACTCGCCTAAACATGGGTGTTCAGTTTAAGTCTAAAAATAAATGGAGATGAAAGTGTAAAGTTAACAGAATAGCTTTAAGGTAGTTAAACCGTAATAGATACCCACCATTTTGGAACCCATGGACTTTCACAATGTTGACCAAGGTTTCCTAATGACAATCATTTGGAAACCTCTGTTAACACTGTTAAAGTTCATTACCACCGAAACGTTGCGGAACTATTACAGGTCCGCTACCTTTAAGTTACGACAATGAAACGCAATACTGTTAAAAAGATCACAGAAAAATTCGAAACCATTCTATTTCTCTCTCTCTCAACGCTTCATGCATTTATTTAAAATACTTTCTCAAACCATTCGGAAACGCCCCAAAGTCTTTCGAAAATCGTCGGAACCGTTCACAATCCACCACGACCCCATTCAAAACAAACAATCATTTTTTTAAAGCCAGTATTGATTTGGAAGACCTCGCGAAAAAATACACATATTTTGAATAAGAAAACGTATATTTTTTAAATAGAGGTAATAAAATATCGATGATGTCGTCCAAATTGGTCGAAATTGGCTATATTGTATTAACCCCCCCCCCCTTACATTTCATTCAAGTCTCGCTCCGCAAAATCATTCAATATCACTCCAAACAATTCCATAATCATTCAAAATGGCAATACCACGATAACTCTAATCACATTTTTTATAGAAATTTTCAGACAGTCTTCAAATTTTGAAATAAAGAAATTTATAGATGGAGCGCAAAAATTGAAAATAAAATACATTACCTATCAATTTTAAGATATATTTTAATAAAAAAAATCATATACCATTGTAGCTAACGGATTCTGGGTCGGTCTCTGGGATGTTCAAAGTCCTGGTACTTGGTTGTGGGATGATACAGGCCTTCCTGCTTCATATACAGGTACATTCACAAGATATTCTTTTCTATAGTGCTTTTCGGTGGTTCATCGAGAAATAACGGGAGATTATCACTTGATAATTTCACTGCAGAGCAGTGAAATTATCGAAAACTTATACCCTGCTTTTGTGCATTTCTTTCTATCTGACGTCATCTATGCAGGGCGAAATCAATGCAGTCACAATGAACGTTGCATAGCAATCACGTGCAAAATGACGCGCTTTACGAAAATATGTCCTAGAAATTTCACATTTTGTCTCGTCTCGTAAAAATAGAGCTTTTGTTGTTCACCCTATGAAATATAAATCGATCTTATACTAAAACAAACGATTATCCTCTATATCATTTCAAAATACTTACTAATTATTCTAAAATCGTAAAACCTTACGAATGATCTACATCATCAATCAAATCGATCTAATAACTATAGGATTACATTGGCTGTGAAGCGACAGATTGGTCTGCGAAAAATCACAAACTAATTCATAAAAGAAATATTTATCTCGCTCGAAATACGCAATATTGTATTACACCCCCCCCCCCCCCCTTTGACTTTTTTCAAACTTGGTCATCATTTAACTCCATTCTGGAACATTACCATAGTCATTCACCTCGCCCATTTAATTAAGATGTTGTGAAATTTACGTACTTTTATCTCTTATCATTATCACTGCAACCAATAAAATTTTCATGATTCAAAAGTCAATGGTCTCAAATTTCAGTGCTTACAGCACTTTGATTTATTTGCTTTATCTTGTAGACTGGGATGTAGAACAGCCAGAGCTGAACTCAGAACATTGTGCGGCAATTTATTACAACAATCGGTGGCATGATCTCAACTGTGCAGCTATGATACACGCAGCGTGTAGGATATAGTAACCTCGTGTGTGACTTCATGATACACGCTGCGTGTAGGATATAATAACTCCATTTATGGTTCCATGGTTCACGCTGCATTTAGGATGAAATAACCCCGTGCGTGATTTCATGATACACGCTGCGTGTAGGATGTAATAATCCCGTGTGTCATTTTATCCTACACGCATCTAGAATTTCATGATTCAACCTGTGTACAGAAGAAATTATATTTAGGGCTCCTGATCAAGATGATTAATTACAATCTAAATCAATCATTTTCATTTTGAACAGAATATTGTGAGGCTTGTTAATTTTAATTCATTTTGGATCGATTATAACGAAAGGTTAGGCTTATAGAGTTGCTCTCGAATTCCGCGAGGCGGTGGTGCAAACCCACTGCTACCCAATTTTGCAGCTGGATGAACTGGAGCTGGCTTGTTCATAAACACATCCCGGGGTCGATGGGACTCGAACCACGATCCTCGATCCTATGACTTAGATTATTATGTTGTGTTAAGGTTTGTTTCATTTTCTTGAAAAATGGCCGAAATGTTTGTCCAAAATATTGAAATGCCAACTATATCATCAATTGTTGATTTTATTCATATGAGAATAATTTAATTTTAGTTTTGTCCATCAATATTCGCGACTTCTGATTGCCTGAAAATTTGGGTTTATTCCCCAATGAAAACAATTTTAATACCCAGCTGTTTAGCAGGCTTACGCATTTTTGGCTCACCTGAGCACAAAGTGCTCAAGGTAAGCTTTTGTGATCGTACAATGTCCGTCGCCAGTCGTGCGTCGTGCGACGTCCGTCGTCCACAATTTATTTAAACATCTTCTCCTCCTAAACCAGTGGGTCATTCTTGATGAAACTTGTCAGGGATGTTCCTTTTGTTAAGCTCTATCGAAGTTGTTCGTTCAATGAAATCTACCCTAAACTTTCCCTTTACCCGTAACAAAAAGGGTGAAAAAAAGGAAAATCTTCAAAAATCTTCTTTTCTGAAGCCAGAAGGCAGACGGCTCTCTTATTTGGTATGTAGCATCATCTAATGGACCTCTACCAAATTTGTTAATATCAGGTCCCTTGGGTCATATTTGGACTCCAACCGGGCGAAACCCTTTTTACATAGAATCGAAGAGGGAAATTCTTCATAAATCTTCTTCTCTGAAAGCAGAAGGCAGACAGCTTCCATATTTGGTATGTAGCATCATTTAGTGGGCCTCTTCCAAGTTTGTTCATATCAACCCTAGATTCATATTTGGGCTTTTCCCGGACGCATCCCTTTTAGCTCTTCTGAGCGCGAAGGGTAAAGAAGGGAATTCTTCAAAAATCTTATTCTCTGAAACCAAAAGGCAGACAGCTTTCATATTTATTATGTAGCTTTATCTAGTTGACCTCTACCAAGTTTGTTCATATCAAGATCCTTGGGTCACATTTGGGCTGCATCCCTTTTTACATAGAATCAAATAGCAAAAAGGCATATCCTTCTTGCTCTGGGCTGAAAACATTCCATGTTATCGATCTTATGTGGAAATAATCTGCTTGTTGACAACTGCCTATTTATTTAATGTGATGTCCAAGGGGTCAAAGAGACTCGGGTGAGCGATCTAGGACCATCATGTGCTTGACGTTTTCAATTATAGAATTGTGCCCTACATGTTAATTTTGAATAAAGCATAGTAACCCCATAGATGTATTTGTTTAAATTGTATGAAATATTGACCAGAAAAACTACGGCCATTTAAAAACAAACAATCAAACTCAAACAAATCTTAAATTCAATGGACGTAGTTAATTAAGTATAGATCTATGGGTCAAAACTTATCACTAAATACCAAAAACATTCCTCTATTGAAATTCGTAATGGTATTCAATGACCACTCATTCAATATCCTTTGTATGAAGTGATAAATATTTTTCAATTTTTTTCACCAGTGACATATAGGCCCATGGGAACGGGTGTTATTTATTTATTATTTGTAAATTGTATCGAATGTCTGTAACACATGCACTATAATAAAAATTTACTTACTTACTTACTACCTTATTTATGGCCACTGTTGAAGATAACGCCCTACAGACGTTATTTGCCATGTGCTTAGGCAATTGCAATTTATACCCCAATAAACGTCATGTGCTCAGGCAATTGCACTTCATACCCCAATAAACGCAGTGAAAAAGACACTCATCCCTACAAAAAAACCTCATTCACCGAAATAAGGGATATTACTCATTAAATTTCAATCCAAAATAATAAAAGAAATAATAACAATAATGAAAATAAATAGATAAGTAAATAAATCAATCACCCAATCAAATTCACGATGCTTTTAATTTTATTCTGCTGAAAAACAAAATAAGGGGATAGGCATTTGTTTGTTGTCCTTTTCTCTACCATTTGATTTTCAATATTTGTTTAAAGGATCCCAATATCTGGTCAATGGTTAGTGCTTTAGTTTTTGCCAATGAATGAATAAATATCGTGTATAGATATTCTTGATTAAAGTCTAATTTGACAATGTATATTTTAGTGGATATATTTTTGACCATTATTGCTGGTGAGATCTTTGTTTATTCACTCATCTTCCTTTGATTTATTTTTGTCTGAACAAACAATCCTAAATAAAGCAACATTAAGAAGTTTAGTATTTTTATTGTTTTTGAAATTGTTGCTTTGGTCCGTCGTTTTAAAATTTTTATTTGTTAAAATCGAATACGGTATTATAATTTACGATTGAGATACATTTAACCACAAGCCTGCTCTGCGATCAGGAAAGGAAAGCGCCCGAGTACGTTACTTAGCGAGCACTTTTCTATCATGAACGGTCATTCGGAACATCGCTCGCACATTTCCGTGGAAAGTACCTCGGACGTAAGTGTAGTAATTTTTTGTCAATTTTTAGGTAATTCGGCTCCTGGTGGTACTTTGGATAATACGCTTGAAGAAAAGCAAATTCCTTTAATGCTTTCAGATCGTCTAAAGATATCATTTTGGCATATAATGATTTGAAAGCAAAACGCAGTAAAGCACTGCGTTTTGTTTTCAAGTCATAATATGCCCAATTTTTACCTTACGTTTATTTTGCTTTTCGCAGCGTCATCGTCAGTTGTGTTGGTGACGTCATATAAACCCACGTGCGAAATGACGCGCTTTCATGGCAGCGCCCGTATTATTCCCGAGGTCTATTCCGTAGAATCGCTGAGGGTTCCCGATTACATAAACGGTGTGCTTGCTCGGGGCGTTTCCGATAATCGGCGAACAACCTAACCTAACTAGCATAGCAAACAAAAACGGCAGATAATGTGACTATGTCGGTTTTAAAGAAAATCTTGTGATTTTCGTTTTTATCAGATATTTAATCATCTGAAGGGCGGGATCCATGCACATCAAATATATGTTTTTTTGCTTGAGTCGAGTCACTTTTTGTTGTGTAGCAACCGATAACTTTCAGAGAGCGCTTGCTTGTGTTCAAGATAGACGGCTAGCTATAAAAACAAGAGCCGTCAGAGACGGATTATGTTCCCCGAATAAGGCATTGTCACAAAAACAATGTATGCAATCAATGCAAAATTCATTGCAATGAATCTTAACTATTTTACCCTGAACACTTTTTGAGAGGCAGTTGTTATAGGGTAAAGGGTTGAACATTTTACAACGACATTCTGCAAGAGTTTTGTCAGTTTTTGCTTAGTACTGAAATTTGAGAAACAGAGAGCTAGCAAAAAGGTAGCAAACATTAAGCCCCCTTTTCCATGACATTTTTTGTATGAAATTTTCAAATAGTTTATGGTCAAGGGCATCTAATTTCCTGTTCAAATATGAAATTTCAGTAAATCCTGCCCATAAGACGAGGAGAAATGAGAAAAAATTGCATCTTACCCTCAATCCCCTTTTCCCGTGACGATGCCAAATAATCTATAATGCGAGAGAGGCGCATCAAAATTGTATCGTAGGGAGTTCACATGACAAGTTTCATTTAATAAGGCCAAAGGGTAATGGAGAAAGTACTGAAATATGAGACACATGGAGCTAACATAAAGGTAACAAACATTAACACCCCTTTTTGCATGACATATTTTTAGACACAATTTTCAAATAGCTTATGGTAAAGGGCATCTGATTTGCTACCCAAATGGGAAATTTCACCAAATTCTGGACAAAACTCTAAGACTAGGAGAAATGAAAGAATAACTGTATTTTACTCGCTAAGGTTAATGTAACAAACATTTAGCCTCCTTTTTCCAATAATTTTTTTTAACGAAAATTTCAAATTGTTTATATTAAAGGGCATCTGACTTGCTACTCAAATATGGAATTTTATTAGATTCTAACCATTAGATTAGGAGAAATTTGAGAAAAAACTGTATTTTACCCTAAGACCCCCTTTCCCGTGACGAGGCCTCAAATCCAAAAAAAAACGTTACAGATGCATCAACACATTTCATAGGAAGTTCACATGGTAAGTTTCATTTGATTTTGCCCAAGGGTTATGGATAAATCGCTGGGGACGGATGGATGGATGGATGGATGGACGAACAGACGTAGCGGCGGCTATATGCTCTCCCTCGGGGAGCATAAAAACTGTTCACAAAGAGCGTTTTTTTATCCTGATTTATAAAGGCGTATCTTTTGTAATGCGAGCGAAAGACCGAATTTGATAACAATGACAAATTAAATTTCGATAATTCCTACGGCAGTCATTCTTTATGGCTATTAATATATATATTAATATTAACGAGGTAAATTATTTTGGAATGATATCGGAATGAAATTGATTTAGTGTGTGGAGCGAGTTTTGAAGGATTTTCTGGTGAGGTAAAACAAAATCGATAATTTCGTCCAATTGGAGTTAATTACATCGTGAAATTGACATTCATCTCAACCAAAACCATTCTAAATCGCTCACTAAGCGCTCCATTCATTCATTCCAAACACTCACTCAAACCATTCAAAAACGCTCATACCCATTGAAAAATATAGAAGCAACAACGTCATTCGAAATAAATTTTGAAAGAGAAAAATCGCGATTTCACTGACATAATTCAATTTGATAGCGTCTCATATGTTCTTGAAGAAATAGGAAGCTATGTAACAACTTGTACGTACTTTTTGTTAAAGGGAGGTAATCAATATCGCAAATTTTGTTCATGATGAATAAAATTTGCGATATAGGATTACCTCCCATTAAATTCACTCAAAACTAGCTCCACACTCTCATTCAATTTCATACCTTAATCATTCCAAAATCATTCACCTTTTCAATTTCACATTGTTGTTAACTGTATCCCCCTTTTAAAGAATCACCTTTTTCCCTGTTTGTATATCTTCTCGGGCTAGTAATTTAAAGTCGCTTTGAATCCACATCCGATAAAAGAATTGTTTCATTTGATAAATTTGAATGAAAAGTTTATACATCGTGAAGAACGATTTCGAATACTAGGGTTTTTTTTGTAAATTCGAAGCGTTTTTGAGTGCCTTTATCGAGTGTTTAGAGTGAATGAATGGAGCGCTAAAAGAGTAATATTGAATTTTTTTAATTAAATGGAGTGAATGTCAATTTCACGATGTTATTTAGTGTAGTTCCAAATGATCACAACATCTTCTTCCGCAACGCCAAAAAGTTGCATAAAAACATTGCATAATACAGGCAACCTTTTGTTATAACTAGTAAGTAATGCTTATCCCTTATCAGCATTGTTCCAAAGAAATTATTTAGCGGCCTCCCCACGAATGAAATGGCGTCAATTTTACGTCATGTTTTCCTGGTTATTTATGACGATGACTTCCGGATATACCGAAGCGTTTATTTTAGGGATGAGTGTACTGTTTACTGTGTTTATTTGAGTACAAAGTCAATTGTCTTAGCTCATGGCAAATAATGCACGTAGCCATGTGATTAGGCAATTGCACTTTTTACTCCAACATACGCAGTGAAAAATACACTCGGCCCTTATTATTGAAATCTTTTAGATCTTACATGTAAAAAACAAATTAAAAACTCGGCCAAATAATAAAAAGGCTCAAGTCTACTTTCTTCGCGTATAGAGATCGATGCATAAGATCTCATTTTTAGAACGCACATTAAACGTGTATTGTTATCTAGCTATCAGAGTTTGCTGGCATAAAGTTGTTCAATAAAGTTGCCTCATTTTAAAACGAAATCGTTGTGATCGAGCGAGGTTGAGAACGTTGCCTGATGATCTTCGTCGACTCGCTGTAAACGGCAGCTGGGCTGTACACTTGTAATCAAAAATTTATGTAAATATTTCTTTTCTTATCTGATCAAAAAGCGATGAAGGGTTATGAAAGGGTAACTAGGGATTTTCGTGTTACTATACCTTGGCTAATTTGACCCGAATTTGACCTCTATGGAAAGAGTGATTATATAGCAACTACCGACATATTTTATCAATTAACAAGATATGTATTACATTCAATACCGTTTGCAATTTATTCCAATGAAAGCACGTGCAAATCCGAGTATTAATAATCAGGTTTTAATCATCTAGATTGCAGGGGTCAGAATCGGGTAAAATAAAACCGCGCTATACTACACTTGACTTGCAGATGGATGGTCGGAGTTTTCCCGAAATACCTATTTCAATTTATACAGAAATATAGTACTACGGATCTCCCAACGTGATGCGATTTAAACCGATCAAAAATCAAGATTGTATTGGATTGCAATTATTTATTTTTGAATAAACAATTTTGTATCCAATAAAAACACGTATAGACTTGATTGATAAATACCATTTGAAAAATCGGAAATACTTCTAGTAAAAAGAACAAAACCTTGTCAAATGACCGCACTAGCAAAACCAATGTGTCGTTGTATGAGAACAAGGTATCTGCCTAAATATGACCCAAAATATATTGGTTTTAGCCCTTTGTGTAGGAAATATACACTGTATAGCGATTTAGTTTCGATTTGAACTGTAGCGTACACCATGGATTTTTTCAAGTGTCTATATTTTCTACGTAAAGGGGTACAACCAATACATTTTGGGTCATATTTAGGGAAATACCTTCATTCTTTATTTATTCATAAACCATAAAGAATGATTTTTTTGCGTTGCCATTCAGACGCTTAAAAGTCCACACCAGCCAATAAAACCGTACAATGATTCATTCGATTTGAATAAAAAAAGCGATCGTTCTGAGCGGTTTCTAACTGTTTTTGAACGATTTTGGAGCGGTTTTGAATGATGGAAGTGAGTGTTTTGGAATGAATGATTAGAGCGCTAATCGGGTGTTTCGGAATAGTTTAGATCGAAATGAGTATCAATTCCACGATGTTATTAACTGTAGTATGCCCAAGAGACTTCCACTTTCGGTACTTTCAGTGCTTTGATTTCATTACAGGTGTTAGTTTATCGGTCTCTTCCAATGTCACATTTATGAAGATTGCCAGTGACGACAGATTTACCGGACTTTTGCCCGATGCCGGGTATATCAAACAGACAAGATATATAGGAAATGATAAGGTGTCCTGTGGAACCAGCTGTATTTCTATGTCAGACTGTGTCTCGTTTTTCGTCGAAAGTAGTACCTAACTTTGTCAGTACCACGATACCGTTCTACAAAACGTAACAGGGCACACAATTTCAGCTTCATCTTTATATTATGTAGTTGGTAAGAAATGATGGGTATACACATATCCTGAATTTAAGATAGTGGACCCGTAAAAGTTCCTCAACATTCTGTAACTCGTGATCTTTCACAATGTTGACCGAGGTTTCCTAATAAAAATCATTAGGAAACCTTGGTTAACACTGTTGAAGTTTATAACCCTCGAAATGCTGTGTAATTATTACGGGTCCACTACCTTAAGATAACTAAGTATAAGCGATCGCCGTAAGTTTGAAACACACACGAGATACGCTTCACTGGCTTGTACTCATTTTCCTGAACACAGAGATCTTTGTTAAAAGCTTTGTTTAAAGATTTCAAATGGATGAACGCAATTTAAGGTTTATGTAAAGTGTTTGAGGCCAAATTTTAAAACACTTCATTTGCCAAGAAAAGGCAGTATGTCAGGGTATATCATATTTCAAAATGAAGCTATTCATGAGCATAAGCAATTAATCAACACAAGACTGCCATAGCTATAGCGGTATAGCCAAAGCGTTGTGTAAAAGGGTCATTTTGTACAAAACAAGCAACTGCAAGACTGTTGGATAAAAATGGCCCATATTTGAACAATGCACAATGTTTTGGCTTTACCTCTATAGCTATGGCGGCCTTATCCTGCTCAACTGCTTGTGCTAAAAAATAGCTTCATTTTGATATACAATATACCTGGACATACTGCTTTTTCTTGGCTAATGAAGCGCCCTTAAAATTGGGTCTCAGACACTTTACATGAACCTTAACAGATTGGTAAAGAAATGATGTAATGAGTGTTTAATAGAGAATAACATGTTAGTGTACTAAAATATCAATGTTGTATGGTCGAATTGGGAAGAATTTATCATGCCAAGGCCTTGTCGAGTCATGATAATTTCTCACTGTCGAGACCTGATACATGTAACATTGATATTTTAAGACACTAACATGTTATTCTATTCATCATAATACATTTTTTTCACTAAATTAACATATACCCTTAGAAATAAAAGAAATTCATGTGAAAGTTAATGCAAATGGTTTCTAAAAATAGACTGCCTTATATCATTTTATGTTATCGGACAGGTGATATCAGGTCAATATAGGCTTCTTTACATGATAAAATTAAATAATGATATCAGGGTATGCTTTTCGTCGAGAAGGACAATAATATCCATTTATAAATACTGTATCGTTATTTACGTACCAAATGAGCGTGACATTTCCAACAATTTTCAAATGTCATAAAGCAAAGACACTGGCCAGCCTGTGAATCACCACAGTCTAACAAGATACTTCACTTGTACATAGATAAGGTCTCAAAGCACATTTGTGCAGTCAGATAATCTTGTAAATGCACTTTGTAGATGTCCAGGCAATTCAATGTTTCTGCTTCATGCAAGAGTTAATTGTTGGCAATATCACGCACAGGCTCAAATAATATACAGCTCAAGACACCATGAATTTTTTTCTGAATTGTTAAATCAAGTCTTTTATCTAAACGATTAAAACTAGGATTAACTGTTTTACGCATTTTAGCGAGTTTTATACATTCGCGATGTCGGAACTTTTGAACACGAATGTTATTCATGTTCGGTGTATAAGATTCGTCCCGAATATTATTGTATTATCCATGGCAGGGTGGAGCCTATGTAACGTGTCGTTGCACTTAAGATTAAGGTAAATAATCTTTTATTTAAAATAACTAAGTTCTAAAGAGATTCGATATTAATAACTAGATACCTTTAATCGTCGATTGGTGACCAAATCCTCCTAACTTCAGCTTATCAAGCTGAAGTTACGAGGGTTTGGTAACCATACAATGAAATGTGTTCACTCCATCTAAGCACGCGAATCCTCTAGGTTTTAGGCTACAGTTATTTGCATGCGTTAACGATTACTGTCGACTTACTTTTCAATTAACCAAAACTATTGAAAATTAAACTAGTTAAACTACGTCACGGTTTAGCCCTGCCCTACCAGTTCATTTATAACGCAGAATACATAACGCAGATTAAATAATAACATTAAAAAGGTCAATGGCGTCATTTTCACGGTAACGAGAAGGTGTTACTATTTGCTTTATTTACATAATCATTAATCCATTTTCACCATTTTCACTCGTAGCTCCACCACTCGTGAAAATCTAGCTTAATACTTAACGGGAACAACTCACTCCCACGTAAAAGGTCAATTAAAATTTTATAAGCAGTCTAATCGTGAAGTATGACATTTTCGTAATTTTCCTAATTTTCAGGCACGGTTTGTCAATCAGATTGGGTGGCATTTGGTGATTCTTGTTTCTTTTTCGAAACTTTCTATAGAACAACTTATTCCCAGGCAAAGGTAAGCCAGGCATTCATCACATAATTCCCCTCGTCTTCTATACTAATTTGTTGAAAGCGGCATAAAACTCCATTCAATCGAACTATATATAACAACTAGCCGCCAGAGATATCCCTTTTCTACACATGTGTAGGATCACATATAAATGACACTGTCTGGCGCAAGTTTTTGCGATATTTTGATAATCTATCTTCAACAACCATAGATAATATATTAAGGTAGCAATGGACACATGGCGTCATTTTTTTCCGCCCAATGAATTTTTTTCTTGGTCACATATGTTGTAGATTAACATTGTGTAGTCATGATATCAAAATTTGAAGGTACCTTTCCACGCTCGTTTTCATGCTAGAGTTATCTGCCCTTGAGTGGTATAGGCCATTTCTCATTAAAAAGGTTATATTCGTTTTAGGTCTAGTATAAACTTTGTACTATGTTATAGCTTTTAAACACATACATTTTTATAGACCTTATACATGTACACAATGACTATTGACAAGAAAATGTTTCTTTGGTCAATTGCATTTGCACAATTTGCTTTCAAAAGTTAAAAATGCACTAATTTTTTGTAATTTTACTTGGTAAAAATGTTACAAAAACCTATTTTTTAAAGAAATTAACCAATGAATTTTTCTTATTTTCCGATATGTTTTTAATCCATATTTTTTCTTTATTTGGTAAAAAATTCAGCATACATAAGTTTTTTGTTATTTTTCAGTGTTCTCCCCTAATCGAATGACGGTTTTAACGCATTTTTATTGTTTTATTTAATGACCCAGTCGTTCAATTAATATCAAATGTTGAAAAGAAGCTGAATTATGAAGTTTACCATCATAATTCTACGTTATTTCCTTAAGTAGAATCTTACGAAAATCGGTCTTTTTAAGCAACGCGCAAAAAGAGCCGTAAAATAAACGAAACCCACTTCCGGTTTATAGAGTCGGGAGGCCGCTGTCCATTGCCACCTTAAGTGTTGTCGTATGAGAAAAAATATCTAACGAGGTTGGGAGAATTGATAATTGTCGAGACTCTGCCGAGACAATTATCAATTCCCGCAACCGAGTTAGATATTTTTCATACAAAACAATAAGTTCGTATTATATTCAATTTATAACCTCTACTCGTAGTTGCCTTGTTTTCGTCGATGCTTCTTACAGAAATGAAAGTTTCTAAAAAATTACCGCATTATGCATTTTCCATGTGATATCATAAAGATATCATATGGCATGTTATCACACGAATATTTGAAAAGTTATAAGATATAAACCCCCCCCCCCCCACACACACACACAAAAAAAAAAAAACATGTCATTTTATGAGAGAAATAGAATCCAGGGGCCGGTTTCATCAAAACATTAAGGACATATTTTTGTCTTACTGATGAATTTCGATCTAGTGACAACAAAAATCACTTAACATAGGTATTGATAGATTGGTGATAAATGATTTTTTAACTAAATATGTGGTAAGTCATAGGTAAGTCGAAAATAGGTCTTAAATGTTTTGATGAAACAGGCCCCTGGACTCAATTTTGTTTGAAACATGATTCGCTTAATATAATTTCCATCCTAGTGGTCGGACATTTATGTTACATTAACGTATTTATTCATTATGATAAAAGTTTAGATAGCGGGCACACAATTTTAAAATCGCACCGTCATGTTCCTCCGACTATTTCTTAGCATTGAAATTTCTAGTACATGTAATTCGTTATTTTTTTAAAAGAAAGAATGTCGGGGTCATCGCTGCATAACTGATCTAATCGCATAATTTATCAGTTTTGGATTTTTTGATTGATCGGTTGAAAAGCAAGCCGATATTCCTAAAGCTAGTGTCACATAAATGCTCCAACGCGTCGGCGATGCGTCTTTTTGCAGACTCCTTGATAAAATCGGCGACTAGTAAGCCGATCCAATGGCGGGTTTTTCTGAGATTTGCGACGCGTTTGTGTCTTTTATCTTCAAGTTAAAATCTAATCGGTCAGTCGTCGACGTCTTTTAGTTTTGTTGTTCAAAGTCGAAACAGTATCGACGGCTAATCGCCGGGGATCGGCCTTGCTACGGTTTATCGTCGACCGGGCTCCGGCCGATTTAAAAATAAAAAACAAAACAAACAAAACAAAAAAAAAAAAAAAAAAAACAAAAACAAAAAAAAAACGCAGACGTCCTTTTGTCCTCTTCACTTTGGTTTGGACTCGGCGACTAGTCGACGATATCTCGAAGGCGAATTGACAGCACGCTACTTTTAATCGACCGGTAAAACAGTTAAACCGGTAATTTATGTGATTGAAAATTAAATGAGCCGGTGCGTGAGGTTTCCAACAATTTCAAATATGCGCAATGCAAAGACTCTGACCAGCCTGTGCATCCGCACAGTCTGACCAGAGTCTTCACTATGCGTTTAAAAGATAGATAATGTCTCAAAGTATCTGTAGACCAACAGGTAACTTTATATTTACATTTTTTGGCTGTCTGGGATTCTCAATGGTTACACGTCACAAACATTTCAAATTGTTGGAAATGTCACGCACAGGCTCAAATATTAATTCTGACATTGTCGACGCCCGACTGACACTGTTTTTCACTAGTCGGCCGAAGAAAAAAAAGGTACCGTCGACATGTCGATGGCGCAGATTTGTTCATCACTTTAGCTCTTTAAACCTTTGCTGTTTAATCCCTGCTTTTTACGTGCATGTGCTTTTATTATTGAGAAAATATTGTGAAAAAAGAAGAAATTGCTCCTAACAAGCAATTTCTTCTTTTTTCCACACTATTTTCTACCCTACTGAATGCTTATTTTTCAAATTAAACCCACATTAAATTTTCGTCAGCAAAACCTTTGAATTTTGACAGGTCCAAAATTTTGTAAAAAAGGAAAGGGTTAAAAACAGTCATTTACAAAATGAATGAATGCTGATCTCCGTCATTTTCGTGATTGGGCGACTACAACCTCGTTATAACAGCCTGAAAAATATGTTGTTACAATATTTCGTCGCCCAACGCCTTAATGTGCATTTAACTACAGCTCATCTACGGCCTTCCATTGAATTTCAGACTGCTTGTGAACAAATGGGAGGTAAAATATTACGCGTGAACAACTCCCGGGAGAGCCAATTCATTGGTGCACACCTACAGTCACTTTCTTTTGTTGGTAAGTATTGACTGGCGAGCCTGTCCTAATCTATCGATTTAAAAGGGGTTTTTCGCAACCTTCAACAAAATTTCAGCCATATCGGAGCGACGAAGTCATGGAATTCCCAAAATAATTTCTCTCATCAGTCATCACTACAACCATTAATACTATATGTACTTTGAGCGACAGAGGCAGATTTACTTCTTTAAATGATGAAGACAGAATTTGTTGATTTTATTACGGTTTGAAACAAAAACCTATCACACTCAAAGAAAACGCGAAGCGGATTCTTACACGAGTGTGAAAAGATTTTTAGTTTCATAGCTCTGAAATCAACAAATAATAACTTCATTTCTCATAAATTAATATCATGAAGCAAAAATGTAAAGATTTGTCAATATTGGGACAGTTTCCGTATTGGACTACTTTTTTCAGAAGTTTACAAAATAAGTGCGTACTCAAAATTAATTTCATTGCTTTTTTCCCCAATCAGAACGTGCGAAATATGAAGGAATCATCTAGAATTAAATTAATCGCAGTTAAAAAATTAAAGGCTGGCTGGCTCTGCTCAGCGTCATGACACATCGCTCAAATATTAAAACGCCATTTAAATATACAAAATATATTGTCACCAACAGGAAACAAACAATAAATCGTTAAGGGGCAGAATAAACGCCGTGACTTTAGCTTATTGAAGCTGTAGTCACGACGTTTAATTTCCTTAGTTACACAAAAATATTTCCAATAAGATTGCGGAAAATATGGTAGTTGATCTGTCATCTCATTATTTATATGTGACCCGTCACGCGATAAGGGACAATATTGGAAATCTCCAAAAAAAAAAAAAAAAAAAAAAGGAAAAGAAAGAAAGAAAAAGAGATACGACCCAGCATTTCAGAGGACACATTTCAAAAACTCTTCCACTTGAAAGCAGATCGATCATTTTAGATTCAGAAAATAAGCAAAGTGCGAAAACTGTCGTTCCTAGTCAGTCTGCGCAATCCGCGCAGTCTGACTAGGGTCGACACTTTACGCACTTTCCTTAAGGTCCCTTTTCGTGTTACGGGTCTCTCATATGAAAAAGTATTTTCGATGGGTCAATCGTATTTTCGATTGACTGTAACGATCTGTTATTTTCGGATTTATTTATTATTTCTTTTTCAAAGGACATACAGATTTTTTTGCATGAGCCACAAAAGATAGAACAGGGTGTGTCTGTGAAAGACAAATGCCACCGAACCAGCCAGTTTTTTAAAAACTTGACCTTGACCTTGTCTCTTGACTTTCAAACCAGCGGACGCGTGTAATTGTGATCTACCGCCAATGCAAAAATGAATAGGCTTGAAGCAATTGAAATGTAAAGTTGTTGTTATTTTTTTGGTTACATTTGCAGACAGACAGATGAACTGACAGACAGAAAACGGAATAAGAATATACCTCCGATCTTATTGAAGCGAGGACAAGAATCAATTTTCGAATTTAATGTCAATTTTGACCAATGTATGTACATTGTTTCCTTATAGGTCACGCATTCTGGATAGGCCTTACGGATGAACAAAATCATGGCACATGGGCCTGGGAAGAAACCGGTGTTCCCGCTACATATTTAGGTTATGTATATATTTTTGGTATATATTTTTCAAGAGAAAATGGCAATAGATATGAATATTCCACTCTCCTGACATATGAGATATCTTGGTACATGTAGATTATTTGCCGTAGAACCAGTGAAATACCATTTCAATCTGTTTTGGCTCGTTTCACTATACATGACGTTATCTTATCGAGTCATGACGTCAAAACGTTGCCAGATATTCACACGGAAAATGACGAGCTTTGCATGTGTTTATCGAAAAAAGAAATCTCATTTCTACCTATTTTTGCAAAAAATAAATAGAACATATCAATCTTTTGTTTCGTGTAAGTTTATTTTGTTACCTAGATACCCATTGTCTTCTTTAACCAAGTTATAGAGGACATTTTTTCAGTGTTTTCAAGATCGAGAATTTATTCCAAATGAGTGAACAAAAAAAGCGTTCGGAACATCACTCGGACTTTACCTCGGAAAGTACCTCGGACGTAAGTGTAGTAATTTTGGGTCATACTGACTTCATTTAGAAAATGATCTTACGCAAGTGTAAGATAGGATTTCTGTAATGCTTTTCAGCATGATGCCATCTTACATTATCGCGGTATATCTGCCATCTTGGCGTTTAAAGGAATGAGTATTAAGGTAACTGCGGACACATAGAGGGACATTTTAGGTCCAATTTTTAATTGTCTGCAAATCATGCATAATGCGATGAAACTTAGCTTTGAAGTACCCGCTCTCATATTTCGGTCCTAGAAAGGAATTTTATAACGTAGAGCTGACGTCATGAGCTTTGAAGTACCCGCTCTCATATTTCGGTTCTAGAAAGGAATTTTATAACGTAGAGTTGACGTCATGACGACATCAAGGGACCGAACCCCGTTTTAAGGACCAAAATCAAAATAAACCGATGTTTATCCAGAAAACGACATTTGCTTCGTGTTAAGACGCCTGGTGTTTTATTGATATGATTATTATGTAAGAAAAAAATGAAAGTGTAACGTATTTTATTTAAAAATGTTAATGCCTTCTGCGTTGCTGTTTTCGAGTTCGTTCACTGAAAATATTTCCTTTTTCCTCGAAAATTTATCCGGTGACCTATACTGAAATTTAGATATGTTGCTACCAAACCATTCCGCTAGATTTTTGAAATAAAAACCAGTGTCTTGGGGTTAGATTTTTTGTAAAATTCGCTTCAGCGAAGATATCGCAAATCAAAGTATATTTCAACGTCGCGTCAAATGTTCACAAAAGCTGTCTTTTTAAATGGATGAAAAATTAAGTGTTTTTTTGTATTTCTTAAATCACATTTAGCTTTAGTACTTCTGAATTCTATTTTTTACAATAAACCTTAATTTCAAAATTTTTAGAATGTGTTATTGCACGAAGATTGGCGTCAAATAAGCATAGTTTCCATGGTTCGAATTTAATAAAAATCTTACCATAAGACATATCATTTTTATTAGATTTATGCAAAGCATATTCTTTTCGATACAAAATAACAAAAAATCAGCGTTGGTCACCTGACAAAATTTTGAGAAATTTCTATTTATTTACAAAAAATGACATGAAAAAAGGAACGTCTTATCTTAAAAATCCAGAAATAAAATAGCGTTTCGGGCCTATTGGTCTATTTGAATGTTCACAGAAATTAAACGACTAGCTCAGGCGTTCTTTGACTTTCTAAATGAATCTTTTTCATAAAAACCGGCCGATTAATTCAGAAAATATTTGCAAATAATGGTTTCTGCGGGTAGAAAAGGGGTTTGCCCTTTAATGACGTCACGACATCAAATTAACGAGCTTCAGACCCATTTAAATGCGTATTAGCTAATTCCCGCACTCAGCAATTATGGTGAGACTTTAAGAAAGTCGAAAATTTGACCATTTTATCTGTCCGCAGTTCCCTTTAGGTACAGAAATGTTGGTTAGGTGGGAAAAGGAGTCTATTACTTGATTTTGTTTGAGATAAGCAGATTTTACATGTCACCTAGGGTAGAATAAAAAAATATAAAGCTCACCAAGACTCGCTGAATAACATTTTCATTATAGATTGGGTTAAGTTCAGCTTGTCTCAAACTAATAAACGTCATCTTTAATATTTTGATCAGAAAAATTTTCACCGGTGGATTAGCCGATCGTGGAAATCTTGAAACCTTTGCTGTTCACTCAGTGAAAAATAAATCGAAAGGGTTCTGAAGCAGTAAATAAGATCGGAAATTGAAATTCATTCCATTCTGAAGGATTCACAATAGCTAACTGAACTCTCATTCACTAATTCCGTAGCCATTCAAAATGCTACGAAATCGTCCAAAACTTCGATTGATTAATTGAATAAAATTTTACGCCGCCTTCAACATTTTTTCAGTTATATTGCGGCGGCAGGAGCACCTAACAAAGAATTCCTGGTATGTCTCTCGCAAGTCCAACCATCTCATCTTTTTCTAGCCTCCAGCTGCTATCTCACATAGGTCAACGATAATCAACCCATTGGTAAGCAACAAGTAGACGGAAAGAATGAGTGCCGCCGTCGAGAATCGAACCCGGAACCTCTAGATTATCAGTCGGACGCGCCACCAACATGCGCTATGACGGCGGCTCCAAAAACTTCGAAAACTTAATCTAAAACTATCAAAGCATTCGATGATTCAAGTGGCTGTTTTGGACTTTGAAGTGTCCGATTGGTCGATGAAAATACACCCTTCTATTTATAGAACAGTTCGTAAAGTTTTGCTAAAGGGGGGTAATTCAATATCGCTTATTTCGTTCCACATGAACGAAATTAGCGATATTATATAACATCCCTTTAATTTCTTTTAAAAATATCCACCCTCTATATAACCATATGATTCGTGTTCATTTTTCAGACTGGGCCTACACACAGCCTCAGATGAATGACGAACATTGTGCCGCTATATTTCACGTCGTGTTTCAATGGCATGACGTCTCTTGCACTTCGACCCTACACGCTGCCTGCAGGATATGACGCTTATCTGTTTCCATACTCTAAAGACCTCGCGCAAAGAGATATTTGACGATATTCCCTTTTCGACTAATACACTCGCATATGTTGCTACGTAATAGTTAAACGCTAATAATTGAAAATTAAACGATTTCAACAGTCGAAAGGAGGGAGCGTAGCGACAAAGTATAGGATATATTGTACTGTTCAATTAAATCTCATTAGTTAGCGTTACTTTTCTTGAATAAATGTACAGGCAAGTAGAAAAGTCGTCGTTTCATAAGACATTCGACATGGTAATCCATGCCATGCCAGATCAAAATCTACATAGGATATTCGTTATACAACATGTGCACGAGTTTTACGCTTTTCACGTTTACTTATCAAGTGGTCATTGCATATTTATGAAGGGGTAGTTTCTAGTCTGTACGCATACTTGGTATAACATATAAACCGCGACGTTTAAACGAAATAATGATCAAAATAAACCTGAGCTGGAAAGTTTATGGAAAATATTCCTTCAAAAAAAAAAAAAAAAAAAATGAAAATCCAGCCTAATGATTGGATGATAATGTAGGGCAAAGACTAAAGTTGGTAACACCATGTAATTGACATTCTTCTCAATCAAAACAATTCTAAATCGCTAACTCAGCGTTCCTTTCATTCGTTCCGAACACTCATTCAAACCTTTCGAAAAAGGGCGGAAAAAACTAAAAAAAAAAAAAAAAAAAAAAAAATAAGAAAAAAAAAAACTACACACAAAATAAAAAAAAGCTAAAAACAATCTCGGTTAAACTGACAAAATTGAAATTGTAAGCGTCTGATTGGTTCTAGAAGAAATAGGAAGCCACAAATCGAACTCCAATGCTTATTTTTTAAAGGAGATAATAAGTAGATATTCGATTACCTACCTTAAATTTCACTCAAAACTCATTAATTGCACTTGTATTTTTTCGTTCAAAAATCATTCAAAATCATTCACCTTGTCAATTTCTCGATGTTTTTTACTGTGTATTTCACCTCGTGTTTCAATGGCATGATGTCTCGTGCGATGCGAGCTAACACGCTGTCTGCAGAATATAACGCTTATTTTTTTCTATGATCTAAAGACCTAGCGACATATTATTATTAACGACGTTCCCTTTTCGACTCAAATACTTGTATTGTGCTGCTTAAGCTAGTAACATCACGTAATTGACATTTATCTCAATCAAAACCATTCTAAATTGCTTAACTAAAAAGCAAAACTCAAAATAAACAAGTGAGTTTGTAAAACTTTTATGTCCCCCATAAAAGCAGGTCAATAGCCTATTCTTTTGTCATCAGAAAAGGGCAATAACTCACAAAATATGATGAGTAGAGTTATGGCCCCTGTGCACTGCACTTCTTCTTAATGAGATAAATCCACATGTGAAGTTTCATGATTCTAGCTTGCATTCTTTATGAGATATGCTCCGGACAAAAAACGGTCTTCGGACGGACAGACCGACCGACGGTCCGACCGAACGACAAATGCAAAGCAATATACCCCCTCTTCTTCGAAAGGGGCGTTATAAAGCTAGAAATGAAGAGAAACTCGGTTTCCTTGACAAAATTGAAATTGTACGCGTCTGATTGGTTCTTGAAGAAATAGGAAGCTGTTAATAGAAGTCACATGGATATATTTTTTAAAGGAGATAATGAATATCGCTAATTCTGTTCATCCTGAACAAAATTTGCGATAATGGATTATCTCCCTTAAACTTCACTCAAAATTCATTCATCGCACTCATAACATTTCGTTCAAAAATAATTCCAAAATCATTCAAGATATTGACTACGGTATATTCTACGTAGTGATTCATTGCATGACGTCATGTGGGATAAGACCTTACACGCAGGGCATAACGTTTATCTATTTTCTTATTCAGTATTCCAAATAAAAAAAAACACATACACACACACAGAGATGTAAAGGGAAAAATATCAATAATTCACTTTAAAACGGCTGCAAGTGACCAACTCGTGATCCATTGGGAATATATCTGATTTATCTGCAAAGGAAATTGTACTGCACAATGTGATCAACGAAAATCATAATATTTTAATCAAAGTAACTCAAATCTGTAATGAACTCTTCCTTTTACAAGTACGTGTTATAAAAATACAAACTGAGTTTTTTCCTCTGTAGCCAACAAGCAGATTTCGTTAACCGTTCTACTGCTTTAAGACACCAACGGTGCTTGATTTATTCTGGACGTGATACATGTACCATAGACAGTTATTTTACAGAAAAAAGAAGTAAAGAGCATGGTGTCGTTTTTTTTCCATTTAAGGTATTCCTAGCGTGAAGCAAGGGAAAAGGGAATATGAAATTTATACTCTAAACGAATACTTCATGTTATTCCCCTATCATATCTGAATTTAAAATGACTTTCACGGTCCCGTTTAAAAAAATATTGAAAAAAAGTCCTTTTTCTTGAGTGGGTGGGGACCATAAGATAGGAAGGGATTTATCTTAAAATGTTGATTGTGCCACAGGTGGAAGTATCAAAGAAATTATTGAAAAAAATATATCATGAGATAATGACTATGCCTATTTCTAGCATGTATATATTTTTTGTAAAAAAAAATGTTTTGATACAGCCACCTATGGATTGCGCAAGTAACTGTGTATAACCAGGCGGAATATTTTATGTAAAATATTTGGTAGAAATGTTTTTAATTACAAAAAAAAACCAGATAGTTTTGAACAAAACAATTTAGTAAAAAATGCGTATTTAACCATAATGTCAAGCCGAAAACAAAATCAGGCGCTATATTTTAATGCATTCTTGCCGCAGAGACTATTAAAGAAAGTCCTCTTTTTCAAAAAGTATTGATGGAGCAAATCAAATGCCCTTTTCAAACATTACTACAATACTTCGAGAATTCAAGGTAAAAATATGGAAACAAGAGTTGTCCGCGGACAACGTAGCTCGCCCAAACAGCTGCTTGTCACAAACAGCGCTTGACCGAAGACCGAAGTTCAAAGTGGTTTCTTTCAATGTTAAAGTCCATAATCTAATATATATCTGTTTGAGTAGTAATTAAGAAATATAAAAACCTTTTTGTTTTAATTGCATGTATAAGGTTAGAGTAAAGTGAAAGCCTACAAGCAGATGAGGTTACCAATGGAATTTCTTTGTATCAAACATGAAGTTTTTCTTTACAAATTTTTTAAGTCCACAAAAGGTCAAGATCAAGGTCAAATTGTGAAGGACCTTGGTCTCTGTAGAAGCCTATCACCTAGTGAGTATGTGTATGAAGTAATAATGTCCCTGAGTAAAGCATTTAGAAAATATAAGCAAGGTTAAATTTTGGTTAAAGTTTTTCAGTTTAAGTTTTTCCAAGTACATAAAAGGTCAAGGTCAAATTGTCAAGGCCCTTGGTTTCTGGTGAAAGCCTTTCATCTGGTGACTATGTAGATGAAGTAATGATGTCCCTAGGTTAAAGCATTCAGAAAATATGAGCGAGATTAAAGTTTTTGGTAAAAGAATTTCGGTTAAAGTATTTCGAAGTTCATAAAAGGTCAAGGTCAAATTATCAAGGACCTTGATCTCTCACAAAAGCCTATCACCTAATGAGTATGTATATGAAGTAATGATGTCCCTAGGTTAAAGCATTCAGAAAATAATAAGCAAGGTTAAAGTTTTTGGTTATAGTTTTCAGTTAAAGTTTTTCTAAGTCCACAATTGGCAAAGGTCAAGGTCAAATTGAGAAGGACCTTGGTCTCTGTTGAAAGCCTATCACCTGGTGAGTATATATATGAAGCTATGATGTCCCTGGGTTAGAGCATTAAAAATATATGCAAGGTTAAAGTTTTTGGTTAAAGTTTTTTGGTTAAAGTTTTTCTAAGTCCACAAAGGGTCAAGGTCAAGGTCAAATTGCCAAGGTCCTTTGTCTATGGTGAAAGCCTATCCCCTAATAAGTGTGAATATGAAGTAATGATATCTTTAGTCTAAAGCTAACAGAAAATATAAGCACTGTTAAAGATTTTTTGGTTAAAGTTTTTGGTTAAAGTTTTTTTGAAAGGGTCAAGGTCACAGTCTAAAGGTCATTTCGACATGGATGTTGGTCTCAAATGAAAGCCTATACCCTAATGAGTGTTCTCTAGCCTCTAGGATAAAAATTGATAGAAATAAAAAAACTTTAACCTAATGCGGACGCCGACACTGACGCCGATGCCGACGCTGACGCCGGCGCCGACATCCGAGGGCATGACAATAGCTCTTCCGAGACTTTCGTCCCGGGCGAGCTAAAAATCAACCTTCGAATCGAAACCTAATTTTTGACCATAATTATGTTTTTAACTCTCAAATCACACTCAAGTCTTTACCAAAATCAAGTACGTTAAATTTGTTAGAGTCTTTCATTATCTTCTAAAAAAATGGCAAATGAACATTGTTCTTAAAATATAATTAACATTTACTTATTCTTAATCTCTAGTGTCCGAACTACAGAGAATGTCTCATCTGTTGTAATAATCACAAAAAAACATAAAAAGAAATCCCGAACGAAAAGGTAAATACAATTTGAATAAAAGTGTTATTGCTACATGTTTTATTAGGGAAGCAACAGTTTTGCGTCGTGGATTTTGCTTTCTTATATACTTATATACTGGAGTATGAATGAACTCTCTTCGTATGAATGAATCGATCAATGAACTGTTTATAATACTCCTTTAGTAACAGGAATATTTTGCAAATAGACATATTAGACTCATTTTTAGCATACTAGAACACGCCGAATAATTTGTTTTTAACCAAAATTTGTTTGGCCTAATAAAGATGTTTCTGGTTTTATAATCGTTCGACTGGTTAATAAGAAATCTAACTTAAAAGGGACATGATTTATACAAAAACATATAGGCATCTTCCTGAATAATATAGGTTGCTCTTTTAATAGTTTATATTTATGAATTGAAAGTTTCGTGTAAATGCCCATCAGTAAAAGCAGAGAAAATGTTTTTCATGTATAAGTGTAAGAATGTTTGTTTTTTTAATTTTCTGTTAATCGGCGTTCGGGATGTGGCTTCCGGTAGTCCTTTGGTCGGTTCGCTTAAAGAAAGAAAATTTCCTTCAAATCATTTCGATGGATCGAGGTATCTTTTTGCATAGATTAACATTTGGTAACAGGACCGAAAACTCGATCAAAACAATCAAAGAAATGCAGTTTCTATTTTGCTAGATTTAATCTAATTTCTATTGTGTAACTGAACACCCCTTTTAGCGGGAACCTCGCTGATTATGACGTAATTAAACTTACGTGCAAAACGACGCACTTTGATGGACTGAAATGGCCAAAATTTTCCGATTTATACCCGATCTACATTCTAGAAATACCTAAAAGAGTTTCCCTAATTCGAAAAAGCATATATCTGGACCGTATCATCCAAATTTAAGCTGCCCGGGTGCGAATTGCTTATTGTGAGCATATGCACGAATTGTCCTTCGAGGTGGGTCGTGCAGCGACGAAAATTTAAATTTCCACACTTTACGGCTAAAATACTAGCCTAATCGTCTAGGTGTTCTAAAAATTTGAAAGTTCAATTTAAAAAAAAAAGGGAAAAGAAATCATGAGAAAATGCGCCTTAATATTTTTTTCTTTAAAGGTGCTAATATCAACAAAAATGCCCATCAGAGTACTGATAGCCAAGGTCCATACACATAGGTGTACGGACCGAGCTTATCAGAACCCCGTGGAATATATATGCTGAAATTGAAAAAGGCCCGATTGCATAACAAAAGTTTAGCGCTTTTTTTGGCTCGGTTGTTTTCGAAGAAAACCCGAGGTATTATGATCACCTTGGCGTCGTTGGCGTTGGCGTAGATTCGGGCGTTGGCGTGACAAACTTAAACCTTGCATATAACTTTTGAATGGTCAGAAATACAGCCTTCATATTTCACAAGATCTTTCTGTGGGTACCAAGTTCAAGGTCATCAGTCAATGTCAAGGTCATTTTTCAAGCTCATATTTGTCAAAAAAGCCCTAAAACTTTAACAATGGGCATAACTTATGAATGGTAAATAATGGAGCCACACACACACAATTAACATTTGCCATAACTTTTGAATGGAAAGTGATGGGACCTTCATATTTCACATAATGATTGGTTGGGACAATGTCTTTTTCTAAGTATCAAGTTCAAGGTCATCAGTCAAGGTCAATGTCATTTATCAAGGTCAAATCTGTGATGAAAATAAAATAAAAAAATATTGGCCAATTCTTTTGAATGGTAAGTGATAGGGCCCTCATATTTCACGTGATGATTGCCTTGGACAATACCTTTCTGAAGGTTAAAGGGAAAGGTCATCAGTCAAGGTCAAGGTCAAGGATATTTTTTAAGTTCAAATTAGTTTTAGAAAAAGCCACGCACACACATATATTTAACATTGGCCAAAACTTTTGAATGGTAAATGATATGGTCATCAAGGTCATCAGTCAAGGTCAAGGTCATTTCAAGGTCAATTTTTTTCAAAAAAAAAAAAAAAAAATCACACACAAAAAGAACATTGGCCATAACTTTTGAATGGAAAGTGATGGGGCCTTCATATTTCACGTGATGATTGGTTGGGACAATGTTTTTCTTTTGGTACCAAGTTCAAGGTCATCAGTCAGGGCCAATGTCATTTATGAAGGTCATATGTATGAAAAAATAAAACTTTAACATTGGTCACATCTCTGTTTTTATTGAAGATATCTTCATGAAACTTGGCATGTATGTTCACCATCACAAGAGTCATCGAGACTAAACTATCAAGGGGGATAACTGATGAAGCGTTTTTGTGGGAGTTATGCCCCTTTTTGACCTAGATTTTTCCCATTAACCAGCACCTGCAGCATAGCGTTGCATCCGTGGGCGGTGCTCTTGTTATAGTTAGCGCCAATACTACCTCTTATTATTGTAATGCAATCGGGCCATAATCGTGTAAGATTAAAGTTTATCGACAATCTATAGAATACATGTATATAAAGAAATTATCCTATTTTCTCCACGCATGGGCATTTGCCCATTACCAATTCAATATGTGTGTTTTTTTTAAAATTATTTCTTAGAATTATAAGTTAAAATGAGAAAACAAAAAAGAAATAAACAAAAACAACAAAATCCTTCAAAATTCATAACTGAAAGGTCACTGGGGTGACACTCTGAATCTGGAGGCTATCTCATTGGATTTGTGCACCTGATTGGCTGGAGATTTGGTATTACAAGGCCTGTGTGTGTTGCTGATAAGTGGGAATAGAAATTGAAAACGTAAGATAATATGTTGTTTTTCTAGATTCATAGTGGATGCTGCTGGATGCTTAGTACAAATATGTCTTCTAAATTTCATCACAAAAATACAAGATTAATGAAAACTAATAGCACTGATCAAGGTAACTGATATAACTTTTTATCTTATAACTATATAAATATCCGTGTGATAACATATGATATTTTTTTATGATATCACATGGTTGTTTTTAGAACAATGGTATAATGCAGTTATTTTTAGAAACTTGCATTTCAGTAAGAAACATCGTCGAAAACAAGACAAATAGAAGTTATAAGATAAGTATAATACGTACTAAGTGTATTATATGAAAAAAAATATCTAACGAGGTTGGGAGGCTCCGCCGAGACAATTATCAATCTCACAACCGAGTTAGATACCCCAGGGCCTTACGTTTTTCTTAAGCCTTGGTCACATTTACGTTAATTTGCGTTGCTGGTCATAGTTTTTCATCATTTGAGTCAGCTGGATCATTTTCGTAGACTAGCGTAAACTTCGTAGTAATAAGTCGGGCTAACAGCGGGATAAATAACGTAGTGCGAACTCGTTAAGCTTGACCGTAGTGTCTTGGGTATTGTAAATGTATATGTTCAAAAGTCCACGGTCTTATCACGAAAACTTCTTTTGCCTTTATTACCTGCGTATTTTATTTTTGTTTATTCACGCAACTTTTCTGCCCGGATCCATTTTATTTCTCGCTCGCAATATTAAAAGGCGTGACAATTTTCGATATTAAATATTGGTTCAACGAGGTACACTGTAACAAATCCAAATTAAAAAATCTCCGATGCGAAACTATCAAAAGGTTGGTTTGCAGAAAACATCAAAGGATACATCGATATATTGACGTCTCTTCTAGAGTGTCTCTGCAAGACACAATTGGGAAACAAACAATACCTTGATGGTTTGGCATTTTGTTGATAGTTCTGTTTCCGTTTCAATTGGACTAATCTAAAGTACATAATGCAGTCCCGTTCTCCCATTGGGTTTCGGTGAATTTGAGGTCACCAGGAAAATAAATATTCTGTGTTGGGAAAATTTGTTAAATAATGTGTGTGTTTACTGGTGTCTTTTTGGCAATTATCTCAGGTAAGATCACGGAAAAATTTGCATACATTAGCAATGTTATTGGCAATAATACATATTGAGGAAATATATTGGCCAATCTTGAATATCGACATTACGGATGACGTTATTAATGATCATAGTCGGTAATATTATAGGGTTAATTCACGTTTTTGAGGGCGTTAACACTTGCAGAGACCCGAAATGGGTTTAACGTCCGAGTGCGTAGCAGAAGGGCGTTTAAGCATTTTGAGGGTCTCGGCAAATGTTAACGCCCCAAAAAACGTAAATTGATGCTATTATTGCATAAAAAGGAAGACTAGAGTATTTATTCAGCGGAGATTGCGAGATTGCGAAAAGAAAATTCATAGAAACACTTCAAAACAAGCCACTTCACTACGAAAACGCCGGCTAAATAGCGTTGTAAATTGCACTGTCACTTTTGTTTACACCGCCATTGCTTGGTAGATTCATGGCGTCTCAAAGTTTGACACGGAAATTAGATCAACGTCTTTAGTTATGCTCTAAATTGACGTTAACCATGAATATTTTTTCGCTGCTCTTTACGTATCATAATGTATACTCGTCAAAGTCGAACCTTTGACGCATTATAAATAAAATGCATTGATCTATATTTTTGAAAAAAAAAAAAAAAAATAGTATCATTGAAATCGACAAGCTGTATAGGCCCAATATCGATGATATTTAAGTAAAAAAAACTGGGCGTTAACCACGCGTGAATTTACTGATTAATTCACTTATTCTCCCGTTAACGCCCGGGTTTTGTCCGTTAACATATACCCATAATGACCCGAAAACGCACATTTTATGCAATAATATAGGGTGAAATGCACGTTTTTGGGAGCGTTAACATTCTAAGAGACCTGGGGCCTGTTTCATCAATAAATGTCCTAGGACGTGTCTTAAAAGTGTCGTAGGACACAGCCTAGGATGTTTGTAAGTCAGTTTCATCAAAACATCCTAAAAAGTTCCTAGGACGTACTTTTGCGTTTCATCAAACTTTGTCCTAATTTAACCATGCTCGATTAAAAAGCCCTAAAACGCATGTGATAAAATCACGTGCAAGCTAATTATAGCCATGTAGGTTGATTTACCTTCATATGTGAAATATCGGTAAGGAGAAAACTATCAAAGATAATCGAACGGGAGAGATACTTTAGGTTTACCTTTAAAAAGTCGATAAAAAGATCCCATCATCGCTTACAAGATTCAAAGAGGCGAAGTTGCATCCAACTCTATGATAGTCAAGCCTTACTATAAGAAAAGAGGTTGAGTTGTGCCAAAAAACAACCATGTATTTCATATTAAGGTTTGGAAAAAGAGTTCATTCACTGTCTTCAGCAGAAATGAGGTCGGTTGAATGTGCCCCCAATGTTGAAGTTATTATATAATTCCTTTTATTACTTGTATATCTCATTTTATAAAATTCAGGTCCTGATGAAGTTCGAATTTCACGATTTCTTTCGTCAAAAATCATCACGTAAACGCTCTAAATTTCTTTCGACACTTTTTTCGACAATGTTACATGTAACTGCCTGTAATTTTCATCGATTAAATTTTAATTTCATAAAACGTAAATCATTCTTTATTTCTGCTTCTATATTTCTCTTGTAGTTTCTGATAATTTACATTGTTGTACGTTTCAAAGCACGTTCTCTGTTGTACCCATCAAAATCATCAACATTCCACCTCCTCAAAGCAAACGAGAAAGAAATTATACCAATTGTCTAATGTAGACGTTGTTTTTTTGTAACGCTGTAAAATTCAGTCGCCTTTCAATTGGCCGAGAAAAACAAATTGGCTGTTATTTCATTTATAAAAAAAAACGATGTTCAACAGAACCGAAGTATTACAGCGTCATTAAAGGCAAAATGACTGATTAATGACTATCAATCATTTGACAATGAATAATGATATTGCGATAGAGTCCACAAAGTTCATCCGATTTGCTTCCAACTTCAACAAAATAATTGTATCATCTTTAGGATGGTTCCTTTAGAAAATGGGTCAGGTCCGTCAAGTTTAGCGGAAATATGGAATTACGGAAATTCGATAAAAAATCATAATTATCATAATAGATTCCACAATTGTCATCCGATTTGCTTTCAAAAAATACAGAATGGTTCATGTATCATAATGATCGTTCCTTTTGAAAAAACGAATAAAACCTCGTGATTAAACAATTTCATCCGATTTACTCCAAGCTCTCATAGAATGACTTTTACTAACTTATCGATCGTTCCTTTTGAAAATGAGTAAGGTCCTTCAATGGCCACAGGAAGAAAGGCCTTATGAAAATATGATAACATCTTCCCATCCCTTTACCATTGACTGCTTTTACCGGGATGTTTTTTTCCTGAAATACTTTCAAATAACATGTGATTGAATCTAACACAAACTTGTCATGCCATAGGGAGCCAGTAAAGCGTCCTAGGCTTTCATGGACCTCTAGATAGGAAGAAGAAGGGGTAATTTAATTCCTTTTATACATTTTAGCTCGACTGTTTGTGGAGAAAAAAAATCGAGGTAATGATACAGCCTCCGTGCCGTCTACAACGTCGTCGTCGTCGTTGTCGAGCGTCGACTTTGATATTTTGTATTTTTTGTATTTCCTAAGGCTATAAGCTGAAACTTGTAACACATGATAAAGGCAACTTATACTAATAAAAGGGTAAACATTGCTGTATTTTCTTATACAAAATGTCAAGAGTTTTTGTCTACTTTCGAGGATGGTATACTTGTTTTTTGTTGTTTTTTTTAAATTTTGCTATGCTTAATTCCTATATCGCAATATAACAAATATCGACGTAACCAATGTATACAGAATTTTGGGCTATCGCCTGCAAAAATCGTTGTTACTACACTCGACACAAGCTATCGTTTCGCACCCAAGAGGGTCTCGTTGTATAGTTGGAGAATCTCATGTCGGTTGCAAAGGCGAACCCGCGATGCTTTTACTGCGGACTCGTTACATCGCCCTCAAAGTGTACTGTTTCGTACATACTCAAAGAGGACAACGTCACTCTGCGTTCTGTGCTGTCTCTACACATTTGCTCGGTGGTCCAACGACATACGTGCGCCAATCATTGCAGCACGACGCATTCAGACTGCTCTAGCAACTTTGGATCGCAACAACAACATTATAAAGATTCCCATCCCCGTCTGGCCATAATATTCGTGATACTTTTAGTCTCACACAATTATCGTTGTCTTTTTCTTCATCTACGATTTGGAAAACAACAGCCATATCTTCTCTAGATACAATATTTAAGACAAAACTATCACGTAGGACGCCGAAATCGGTGTCCTATGTTTGGGACAAAATTTAGGAACTTCCTCAATCTCTCGAGTTTGATGAAACCCGATTTGTGTCCTAAAAATGTCCTAGGACGTTTTTAAGACAAAAATACGTCCTAAACAGCTTGATGAAACAGGCCCCAGAGCTATGGTTTAACGCCCGGGTACAAAGCAAAGCACTGGACACATATATCTGAGATATTGTTTTAATAGACTTCAGACACAGTAGAACAAGGACATTAAAAATTGAGGAATTGGATAAAACTTGTTTCTAGTCAATCGTGAGGTCAAAATTAAAAAACAAAACAAAAAAACAAAAATCAAAAAAAAAAACCCAAAAAACCACAAGATGAAAATAGCCTCTTACTCTGCATAGTAATTTAGGAGATGTTGCATTTCTAATAAATCGTCTTTTATCATGACTTGACCTAAACATCGATGTTGGCAACACATGCGAAAATTTTATCTGAATCCGTCAAAAAAGCATGGAATGCCAACATAAAATATATAAATAAATAGAGGCAAAATCTTGAAACGGTCTTTAACAGGGCAGGGCAAAATTAAAATTGCTTGGATTGCTTAATGTTCATGACAAGAATGATTTTCGATTTTGAGCCTCCGTGAGCTGCTTTTGTCTAAGACAATGCTTTACGGGCGTTTTTACCAGGTGCTTATAGACTTTAATTTATGCATCAATAAACACAACCAAAAAGACACTCAAGGCAATTTGCAAGAAAGGTAAGCAGAACAGACAAGACTACAAACTTAATTTGTTCAATGTTATTTTCGATTAAATATAACTCGGAAAATTGTAAACATCTGCGCTCGGCTGTACAAAAGATGACAAATGTTTAAATTCTGAACAGATTTTCATTTCATCCAATCAGAGTTGTTGTTTCGATTGGTTTTAATCGAAACAACAACACAGATTGGTTGAAAAAAAACCCAGATATTTATCTTATAAATGGTCTATACTCTTATATTATCAATGATTAATGCACTTGCACTTAAGGTTAAGGGAAATCAGCTCTTATCTAAAATAACCTACTTCTAAAGAGAGTCGACATAAATAACTCGAGACCTTAAATCGTAGATTGGTAACTAAATCCTCGTAACTTCAGCTTAATCAAGCTTAAGTTACGAGGCCTTGGTAACCAAACGATGAAATATGTTCACTCTCTCAAAGCAAGTGAATCCTGAGGTTTTAGGATACAGTGATTTGCACGCGTTGACGATGATTTCCGACTAAAATTTGAAAAAAACCCAAACTATTGAAAAGTAAACTCGCCAAATTAAGTCACGGTTAAGCCCCGACCTGCCAGTTCATTAATTACGCAGAATACAACCGGGGGCATATATTTTCGTTTCAGGATTGCGTTTTACTGGTTCTTCAAATGTGACGTTCTTCGAGATATCGTGTAACGAACGTTTTACTGGCCTTGTACTCGATTCAGGATTTATAAAACAAACTAGACGGGCAGGAAATGACAAATCTTCGTGCGGAGCCACCTGTCTTTCAATGGCAGACTGTGCCTCGTTTTTCGTCGATACCAGCACGAACCAATGCCAGTTTCACGATTCCGTCCTACAAGACCCGACAGGTTTAACGATGTCGCCAAACTCTTTATATTTTTATGTTGGTACGGGGGATAGTCAAGGTAAGAAATGTAAAAATACACCTTTCTTTTTTTACAATTATATAGAGGATATTGAATGAGTGTTCATTGAATACCGAATTTATAAAACGAGTCATCAATGAAAAGATAAAAGCGAGGCTGTATAGAGTTTTAACCTGTTTTATATGACGAGTTTAATTTTCACAACGAAAATATAACTTTTCTATACGTTCTTAGCTTATTTCCATAGTTATTCTACTAGTTTTATAACACACATGTGATATAAAAATTCAAAGGGTTTATTTCACTCCCGGCACGTAAATCATTATCATAATTCTGTTTGAATAATCGTTCTACAATAATGCTTTAGTAATTTCCTCCTTTTTTGTATGATGAGTGACCGAAGATTTTTGAAAAATATGATATGAAATTCGTTTTTTATGATAGCCCATACTGTTTGTTTGTAATGATTACTAAATATACTCCTTAAATGAATACACACGAAAATTCAAACCCATCAAACGCCAATTCCATTGCACAAGGGTATCAAGCATAGGCGTAGCTAGGATTTTATTTTTTTACGCATTTCGAAGGCGACCACTTAAGAATAAAACAGGATAAAGGCGATATGTGGACTGTGACTAACGACTAATACCCTCCAGCCGCTCCCCATTTATATGATTTGAGCGTTGGTGAATTATCAAACATCGTAACTACAGCTTGAATAAGCTGTAGTTTCGATGTTATGATCATTCATCAGCGAAATTTTTAGAAAGAAAATTTATTTGTATTACGCAATTGCGTAATGTGCGTAATGGGAGCTACGCCCTTGTCAAGGGTTGCAAACTTTCCCCACTCGTATGGTATTTCATTATAACTTATTAAATATCCTCCTTGTGGTATTCTCTGTTAGCAATTTATTAATAAAAATGTTGCTGAAATTATTTCTTTCTTTTTCAGAAATTGTAGTTTGTCCCGCGGATTGGGTATCGTACCAAAATGCATGCTTCTTCTTCGAAAAATCATCAATGACGTCATACGCTGGTGCGAAGGTAAACTTATCTTGTAGCAAATAACACATTTGTTTGAAGAACTTTGTAGCCATAGGGCAGCTTGGAGCGCTTGATTCTCAATAAAGAAATACTATGATTTAAATAATATTATTCCTTAATGTTTTACGGTGCACAATCGAGAAATATTGATAGCTTTTCACATAGTAATCTTACCTCCAAGACAGAGGAGTCACCAAAAAGACTAAAGTCTGCTTTCGTTATTTAACCCCCGTTTGACGTTATTTTACCGGGAACTATGAAACGTATAACGTCATGACGTTACCTTGTAATCAATTGTAAAATGACGCAATTTGTAAGAAATTTGTTTTAAAATTTTCATTGTTTGCCTCATTTTTAATAACAGAAATAATCGTTTGCTTTTCTTGTAAGATCGATAAACTTTTCACTTTTGCCGTTTACCCAAAGACAGATGATTTGATCTAGCACTGAATTGAACATTATCCCCCATTTAATATGAAATTTGGAACCGCGTATACAGATATTTTAGGAAAGGTTCTCAAAACTGTTTTTATTCAAATTCATGCTCCTTTCACTTATTACGTTTCTGAATGCTTTCTAAATGATTCCTGAAATAGTATTGGTCTCATTTTTTGTGAGCAAAGACCTTTCCACAACTTTTGAATGGTTTATTGCGAGGGGTTTCATATCTTATATAAGTGACCCTTCACGCGAAATAGGACCGTAAGTGAACTACCTACAGAAAATAAAAGTATATTGAAATAGATATTGGTTTTAATAAAGGGTCAATCGGAGGTCGTATTTCAAAACACAAAGGATGACTCATACTTCAAGATTCAGAAAATCAGCTAGGTGCGAAAAGGTTCGACTAAGGTCAGCAGTGCAAAAAGCACGGTCTTCTAAGGTCGACACTTAACGAACGACCCAGATAATCATTGACGGGTTTCACACGTAATACTTTCTCGTTATAAGAACTTTCTTATAATAAGGTCACGGTCATCTTACAAGGTCATTTAACTACAAAGTAGCTCTTTGCGAAGGCATTTGTGCTTAACAAAAATGTTTATGTTGCTTCTCTAAGCCCGGTTAGCTCATGACTAACGGGTCGGACTGTAAAAACTGGGGTTGTGTGTTCTGGCCCTGGCTCGGACACTTTTCTTCTGAAATTTGACGAAAAACAATGCAGGACGATTCATTTGTCTCCCACCAAAGAGCGCATAATACCCTTTAGTGGTGACTCGGATAAAACATTGGAGTTGCACTGGTCTGAAAAACGACAGGAAACCGTGGCTAGGATCACCATCTGTCACAATAAAACTGCAATTTCAACCCCTTTAAAAAGTATGTTGTTTCTCTTTGAAGGCCGTATGCGAAGGATTGGGTGGAAAGGTTATGCGTATTGATACTAGTGACGAGAACGAGTTCATTAGACAACATATACTATCCATTACTTTTGTTTGTAAGTACAAAACGATTAGACCATAAACTTACTGAATACCCACCCCGAGAGCTTGCAGTTTTGGTCACTATGATTTCGCAATACAGTAATATATTAGCTACAAATATGGCATGTTAGCTTTCAAAATAATATACGTTACCCTCTTATATTCAAAAATATATCTTTGACGGTTGAAATTATTGAACCTATTTTTGAGTTCATTATTTCATGCTTCCGCCGTCTTACATGATTTGCAGTATTACTAGATAACTTTAAGAAATATTTTTGAAAGTTATTGTAAGGTATACATATTCACAATTACATTTGAACCCGTGCATGTCATTTCCAACTATTTGAAATGTTCACGAGGTGCAAACACTGTGTAGCGTAGACAGCCACATACTATAAAAATAAAGTTACCTGATAGTCTACTGATACTTTGAGACCTTATCTACAAAACGCATAGTGAAGACTCTTGTCAGACTGTGCTGATGCACAGGCTGGTCAGAGTCTTTGCTTTGCGCATATTTGAAATTGTTGGAAATCTCACGCACAGGCTCATTTAGCTATAAACTGTCATATAATCTTATAATACTAGCAGCAATACAGTTTTGAAATTTGAATTAAAACCAATCTAATGATCTGTCATATAATAGCTATATTTGTTTATGTCAAAGACGTACCGTCAACTTGAATCTGAACCCAATAATTTCTTAAGGTTCATGTAAAGAGTTTGAGACCCAATATTTAGGGCACTTCATTAGCCAAGAAAAATCTGTATGTCCAGGTATATTATATATCAAAATGAAGCTATTCGTGAGCACAAGCAGTTAGGCAACATGTCTATTTATGTTGTGATAACACACCATACCCTAAAAAGACCTACACGTTTACAAAATTAGAATGACATATATGACATATGTGTTTATAAAATAAGTCAAAATAAATTGCTTGCATAACTACGTTTTGGGGCGGAGTTTTATATCAATGGTTGTAGCACTACCTGGATGGTACTTTAGGCTAGACTTTGTTAAAATATGAGCCAATTTTATCAAACAGTCATGCAGTTGCTTGTTCTGTACAAAATGACCCTTTTCCACAATGTTTTGGCTATACCGCTATAGTTATAACAGTCTTATGATTTTCAACTGCTTGTGCTCATAAATAGCTTCATTTTGATATATAATATTCCTGGACATACTGCTTTTTCTTGGCAAATGAATGCCCTTAAAATTGGGTCTCAAACACTTTACATGAACCTTAAGTTTATCCCTAGCAATGTTTATGTGTTATTCGGTGGCTGAGAGCAATATAAATGGATTGTAGTAGAATACAGGACTATATATTCACGCTTAATAGCAAAATGACGCGTTTTATTCATAACTTGTAACTTGGGATCTCTATGCCCATTTGTGTATAACATGCACAGTTGGTCCTCTAGAGTGATATATTTTGAAGTTTTGGAAAGGCAATTGGACTGCCTTAATGCCAATAGCAGATAAATCTTAAATGAAAAAAAAAAACAAAAAAAAAACATTTGAGATGAAGCCACAGGCATTTATGTATATACGAAAAAAGTACGAAAAAAGAATGTAGCGTATGTTACATTATGCAGGACAATATTCAGTTTGCTTCCGAAATATTTTTCTTTGTTCTCTTATAGTTCTTAGGGAAATTATGCTTATTTTCAACATTTGACGATTTTTTTTATGGAATATTGCGTTTTTTAAGATTTCAAAGTCGTGACTTTAAATATAACGATAAAGTTACCACTCGCAGAGGGCTGACCTGTATTGAAATACTCGAGAGACATAGAGCTAAATGAAAAATATGGTCCTCAACTCGCCGGGGAGGGGGGCGAAATTATTTCTAGGCTATGGCCTAGATGGCCTGTTGCAATTTTAACAGTTTTAACTGTCTATATATGCCTGCAAGTCTGTGAAATGAGAGTCATTTACGTTCTGCAGTCAGTCGATTGGTCAGTCAGAGGACCTTTTCTTTTCCGGAGCATTACTTAAAAAAAAATACTCGTTAGATCCAAATTTCACAGGTGGAAAGATCTCATTATGGATAAACACTGTTCTCAACAACCATGATTTTGCTCAATATATATATATAAGCAATATATATCAATTAGAGAAATATTCTAGAAGATTTTCTCATAGGAATGAGCCCTCTTTGTGGACAAATTTGCCAACCAGGATCTGCTCGCGAGAATTATCATCCAGTTGTGATGCTCTTGTTTATTACTTGTGATATTATTTATCTTATTACTATACAAATATCCGCGTGATAACATCCCATATGATATTCTTATGATATAACATGGATATTAAAGAACAATGACATAATGTGGTTATTCTTAGAATCTTGCATTTCTGTTAGCAACATCGACAAAACCAAGGCAAATATAAGATAAATATAATACATACTAAGTGTATTGTGTGAAAAAATATCTAACTCGATTGTGTGAATTGATAATTGTCTCGGCAAATCCTCGACAATTATCGATTCCCCTAACCTCGTAAGATAATTTTGTTCATACAAAACACTAAAGACGTATTACAATAATCGATTCCCCCAATCTCGTAAGATATTTTGTTCAAAACGGAACACTAAGTTTGTATTATCTTTTGACCATTTCAGCCCATGGATTCTGGCTTGGCCTAACCGACCAATCAAATCCAGGCACGTGGGTGTGGGAAGATACCGGAAATGAACCTATTTATAACGGTAAATGAGTGTCTATATGCCATTTCAATGTTTATAAAGTTTTCTCGTGAATGAATAACTACATTTGTGTAAATTATTTTCTACAATACTACTAAATGTCGAATAGAGTTTGAAATTATTTTGGTTTATTCATTCAATGAGACTTACACTACCGTTGGTTTTATCAAGAAAACACCGATCCGTGGTCGACGAACCTACTGCTGGAATCATGGCAAGTTATTCTTTGCTCGTGTATCAAAATACATGTTAGTGATGATCCCCGGATGGTTTTTGTACACAGATATTTTAAAATGAAGATCATCTTTCCCCAGAAATATATAATATTCCACCTTACGTATCTCTGCTAATACGCACAAAAAGGAACTATGTACAGTCTTTCAAAATAATAATAATAAAATATATATATATATATATACGTGAAAAAAATAAAACTTTGACTTCACACGCCTTTGATTAACTATTTAATGAAGAAGATAATATATAAATCCAAACGCGTTTCGCCTTACGGCTCATCAGTGGAAACGTTAATAACGTCGTCGTTGTAACTACGACGTAACGTCAGTCATGACGTCACGTCCGGTTATTGGTAACTTTATTGTTGATTACTACTTGTTTTAATTGCATTTAGTTTAGGATTAAAACAATTGATGAAGTATTTTTCCTTTGTAAGTCTGACAGATAAATTTTCAGTTTTTAGTTTGAAAAAAGGAAACATTTGAAATTTTGGATTGTTTTGGGAGCATATACTTAAGTGTTCACTTAGGGGTATTTGTCTAGTTGTGGGGTCTCTAATTTGTTGAGCGTGTACAGTTCGTCTTGTTCTTAATTTATCTCCCGTTTGTCCAATATAAAATTTCCCACAACCGTTACACGTAATGACATATATTACATTTTTAACATCGCAAGTCATGTTTGCATTTACTTGAAATATTTTTCCGTTAAAGTTGTAAGAGTCACTTTCGACAATATGTATACAGAGACTACAATTAGGTCGTCCACAGCGGCTTACTTTAAATTTGGATTTTTCTCTATCAAGAAATTTTGATTTTGTAAGTATTTGTTTTAGGTTAGGGAGTTGTCGCTTACTTTTTATTATGTCGTGGTTTGATATAATATTTTTCATTGTTTCATCGGAATGTAAAATGTATAGGTTGTTTTTCAATATAGGGAACATTTCGGAATTCATGGGGTTTTGTGTCGAGACATATGGAATTACATTTTCTTCTGTTTTAGGATTTGTTTGTAAAAGCGTCTCTCTTGGAATTTGCAGAGCTTTTTTAATTCCGTCACGAATTAATGTGATGGGATAATTTCTTGGTAGGAGACTATCCTCAAGTTCCTGTAGTCTCTGTAGCTTTGTGTTTTCATTTGATACAATTGTACAAATTCTGCGTGCCAGGTTATAAGGAATACTGTTTTTGGTGTGCTTTGGATGGCATGAATTAAAATTAAGGTATTGTTTACTATCTGTTTCTTTGAAATATATGTCAGTGGTTATTTTTGTTCCCTCTTTGATCAGAAGTATGTCTAGAAAAGGCAATTTTTGGTCGCTTAATTCAATTGTAAATTTTATGTCTGGGTGTAATTTGTTTAAAATAGTGTGAAATAATTTCAAATCGTATTCTGATTTCGTCCAAAATATGAAGCAATCATCCAAAAATCGTTTCCATGTATTTTTTATGTATAAGGCAAATTCGTTATTGAATGTTTCTTCGCAAAGTAAATAGAGTTTTTTCTCTAGGTAGCCTAAGACTAAAGTTGCATATGTCGGGGCAAATTTGGTTCCCATGGTGCCTTTTACTTGGGTATAGAATTTGTTGTCAAAGATAAAGTTGTTGTTTTCTAAAATCAGCTTTGAACCTTCTATAATAAATTCCTTGTTAAAACGCTTATGTATAAGTTCAGGGTATTTGGTAAGCCAATAGTCTAAGGCTTCTAAGCCTAGTTTATGTGTTATATTTGTATATAAGTTTGTTACATCAAATGACACCATTTGGGTTTTTATTGGTACATTATCGGGGATATAATTGAGAAAATCTATGTCATCTCTAACGTAACTTTCAACGTGTTTGATGAGAGGTTTCAGTAGAATGTCAATCAAATTGCTTAAACGGTGGGTTTCGCACGACGGTCCAGCGATTATTGGTCTGAATTTCAGGTCAATTGGGTCTTGGAATTCTACGGAGTATCTTTTCGTCTGTTTACATGATTCTTTAATTAGGGAGCTTTTATGAATCTTTGGAAGTCCATAAAAGGAACTGGATTTATACTCAAAGTTAGTTATGTATTCAACTTCTTGTTTTGTCATTTTTGGAGCCAGATCTAACAATTTATTTATTTTTTTAAAAGTTCTTTTGGAGCAATTATCATCTATTTCAGAATAATAGTTTTTGTCGTTTAACATTTCTAGCATTTTAGTTTTGTAATAAGATTTATTCATGATAACTATACCTCCACCTTTATCAGCTTCTTTAATAATTATGTCTTCATCATTCGCTAATTCTTGAATTGCTTTTCTCTGTTTAGAGGTAACGTTGTGTTTGATGACGTTTTGATGATAATTTGGAATTTTCTTTGTTACATTTATGTAATCATCCAGGGCCTTGTTTCTACCTTTAGGGGGCTGAAAATCGCTTTTGTTTCTAACCAATGATTTATCATTCGATGTGTCATTGTTATAAAAGAATTCTTTCAATTTAAGTCTCCTATGGAAATCAGCGACGTCTGCATTTAATTGTTGTAAATTGGTTTTTACTGGTGTGGGTGTGAATTTGAGACCTTTTAGAAGTATTTGAATTTGGTATTCTGATAACTTTTGATTTGATAAATTAAATATTTTGATATTATTAGTATTTTGTTTTACGGTCAAGTTAGTGTTTCCGTACTTGCACTCTCGTCTAAAAAATTATCATTGTAATCATCAACAATAAAGTTACCAGTTGACGGTATATATTTCTTTCTGACAGTTTGTGAGTCATATTCCTGATGTTGATTTCTTGGTGGGAATGTTCTTTTATTTCGAGTAGAAATCGGCTGATTTGTTTGTCGTGGTACAAATTCTGTTTGTTGGTAAGGGCCTTGTCTCTTTCCTTTGTGCACTTGTGTAAAGTTGGATCCTGATGGGTTTGGTGCGGGATAAGCTGTAGCCTCGGCATATGATTTCGGTCTGTGTGTGCGTTCTTGTATTTGTTTTGGAGGTTTATTTTCTTGTATATATTCTTTGAAGAATGGACTTTTGTCTTTGTTTTCCCTAATGAATTGTTGTTCGTAGTTTTTAAGCCATATCTTATTCTTATTCCACCGCCTCTTCGAGATTTCTTCGTTATTTTTTGTTTGGTTTTTCCACCACATTATTAATTTATTCTTTACTTCCCCATTGGTTCTTTGTTCAATTTGTCCTACCATGTATTCATCGATTGCTTCATATCTTGTTTTGTGTTGCTCTGCCCTGAGATTCTGTAATTCTATCTCTGTTTTAAAGTCATTGAAGACAGATTTTTCCCTTAGTTTTCTCTGACATTCAGGCTCATTCCATATTTCTTTCTTTTGTAAATATCTTGGAATTATTATATTTTCTGATTCAACCCAAGATTGATAAATTTCTTTGTGGCCTTGGTTCTTCACGTGGCCCCAATAAGCATCTCTTCTTTTTTCCAACTTGAAATTCCACAAACTTGAAATGCTTGATTTAATTCTTAATGCCTCCTCTTCGGTATATTTACAGTGGGTGGTGGGTGCCAATGTGGGTACGTCATCATGATAATCATGTTTTACAGAGTGTGTTATGTTAGTTACAACATTATTGATTTCTTTGAGACATGGGTTTAATGTTTCCTTTAATTCAATGGATGCGTGTTCTTGAGACTCCTTTATCGTGACTGTTAAAGTTTCTATAGCATCTAGTATAAGTGAAAGTTTTTTACTTATCTCTGAAAGTTTTCTGCTTTCCCTAGCTTCCAGTGGTTGTAAACTGCTCTCCGCTTCTTGTGACTTCTTTGGTGGCATGCTCCGTCCTTTTGCCGGTTAAATAGAGACGGAAAATACAGGTTCGGCAAACGCCGGCCCGGCAAAAGTATAAATACGTGAAAAAATAAAACTTTGACTTCACACGCCTTTGATTAACTATTTAATGAAGAAGATAATATATAAATCCAAACGCGTTTCGCCTTACGGCTCATCAGTGGAAACGTTAATAACGTCGTCGTTGTAACTACGACGTAACGTCAGTCATGACGTCACGTCCGGTTATTGGTAACTTTATTGTTGATTACTACTTGTTTTAATTGCATTTAGTTTAGGATTAAAACAATTGATGAAGTATTTTTCCTTTGTTAGTCTGACAGATAAATTTTCAGTTTTTAGTTTGAAAAAAGGAAACATTTGAAATTTTGGATTGTTTTGGGAGCATATACTTAAGTGTTCACTTAGGGGTATTTGTCTAGTTGTGGGGTCTCTAATTTGTTGAGCGTGTACAGTTCGTCTTGTTCTTAATTTATCTCCCGTTTGTCCAATATAAAATTTCCCACAACCGTTACACGTAATGACATATATTACATTTTTAACATCGCAAGTCATGTTTGCATTTACTTGAAATATTTTTCCGTTAAAGTTGTAAGAGTCACTTTCGACAATATGTATACAGAGACTACAATTAGGTCGTCCACAGCGGCTTACTTTAAATTTGGATTTTTCTCTATCAAGAAATTTTGATTTTGTAAGTATTTGTTTTAGGTTAGGGAGTTGTCGCTTACTTTTTATTATGTCGTGGTTTGATATAATATTTTTCATTGTTTCATCGGAATGTAAAATGTATAGGTTGTTTTTCAATATAGGGAACATTTCGTAAAACAAAATACTAATAATATCAAAATATTTAATTTATCAAATCAAAAGTTATCAGAATACCAAATTCAAATACTTCTAAAAGGTCTCAAATTCACACCCACACCAGTAAAAACCAATTTACAACAATTAAATGCAGACGTCGCTGATTTCCATAGGAGACTTAAATTGAAAGAATTCTTTTATAACAATGACACATCGAATGATAAATCATTGGTTAGAAACAAAAGCGATTTTCAGCCCCCTAAAGGTAGAAACAAGGCCCTGGATGATTACATAAATGTAACAAAGAAAATTCCAAATTATCATCAAAACGTCATCAAACACAACGTTACCTCTAAACAGAGAAAAGCAATTCAAGAATTAGCGAATGATGAAGACATAATTATTAAAGAAGCTGATAAAGGTGGAGGTATAGTTATCATGAATAAATCTTATTACAAAACTAAAATGCTAGAAATGTTAAACGACAAAAACTATTATTCTGAAATAGATGATAATTGCTCCAAAAGAACTTTTAAAAAAATAAATAAATTGTTAGATCTGGCTCCAAAAATGACAAAACAAGAAGTTGAATACATAACTAACTTTGAGTATAAATCCAGTTCCTTTTATGGACGTCCAAAGATTCATAAAAGCTCCCTAATTAAAGAATCATGTAAACAGACGAAAAGATACTCCGTAGAATTCCAAGACCCAATTGACCTGAAATTCAGACCAATAATCGCTGGACCGTCGTGCGAAACCCACCGTTTAAGCAATTTGATTGACATTCTACTGAAACCTCTCATCAAACACGTTGAAAGTTACGTTAGAGATGACATAGATTTTCTCAATTATATCCCCGATAATGTACCAATAAAAACCCAAATGGTGTCATTTGATGTAACAAACTTATATACAAATATAACACATAAACTAGGCTTAGAAGCCTTAGACTATTGGCTTACCAAATACCCTGAACTTATACATAAGCGTTTTAACAAGGAATTTATTATAGAAGGTTCAAAGCTGATTTTAGAAAACAACAACTTTATCTTTGACAACAAATTCTATACCCAAGTAAAAGGCACTGCCATGGGAACCAAATTTGCCCCGACATATGCAACTTTAGTCTTAGGCTACCTAGAGAAAAAACTTTATTTACTTTGCGAAGAAACATTCAATAACGAATTTGCCTTATACATAAAAAATACATGGAAACGATTTTTGGATGATTGCTTCATATTTTGGACGAAATCAGAATACGATTTGAAATTATTTCACACTATTTTAAACAAATTACACCCAGACATAAAATTTACAATTGAATTAAGCGACCAAAAATTGCCTTTTCTAGACATACTTCTGATCAAAGAGGGAACAAAAATAACCACTGACATATATTTCAAAGAAACAGATAGTAAACAATACCTTAATTTTAATTCATGCCATCCAAAGCACACCAAAAACAGTATTCCTTATAACCTGGCACGCAGAATTTGTACAATTGTATCAAATGAAAACACAAAGCTACAGAGACTACAGGAACTTGAGGATAGTCTCCTACCAAGAAATTATCCCATCACATTAATTCGTGACGGAATTAAAAAAGCTCTGCAAATTCCAAGAGAGACGCTTTTACAAACAAATCCTAAAACAGAAGAAAATGTAATTCCATATGTCTCGACACAAAACCCCATGAATTCCGAAATGTTCCCTATATTGAAAAACAACCTATACATTTTACATTCCGATGAAACAATGAAAAATATTATATCAAACCACGACATAATAAAAAGTAAGCGACAACTCCCTAACCTAAAACAAATACTTACAAAATCAAAATTTCTTGATAGAGAAAAATCCAAATTTAAAGTAAGCCGCTGTGGACGACCTAATTGTAGTCTCTGTATACATATTGTCGAAAGTGACTCTTACAACTTTAACGGAAAAATATTTCAAGTAAATGCAAACATGACTTGCGATGTTAAAAATGTAATATATGTCATTACGTGTAACGGTTGTGGGAAATTTTATATTGGACAAACGGGAGATAAATTAAGAACAAGACGAACTGTACACGCTCAACAAATTAGAGACCCCACAACTAGACAAATACCCCTAAGTGAACACTTAAGTATATGCTCCCAAAACAATCCAAAATTTCAAATGTTTCCTTTTTTCAAACTAAAAACTGAAAATTTATCTGTCAGACTAACAAAGGAAAAATACTTCATCAATTGTTTTAATCCTAAACTAAATGCAATTAAAACAAGTAGTAATCAACAATAAAGTTACCAATAACCGGACGTGACGTCATGACTGACGTTACGTCGTAGTTACAACGACGACGTTATTAACGTTTCCACTGATGAGCCGTAAGGCGAAACGCGTTTGGATTTATATATTATCTTCTTCATTAAATAGTTAATCAAAGGCGTGTGAAGTCAAAGTTTTATTTTTTCACGTATTTATACTTTTGCCGGGCCGGCGTTTGCCGAACCTGTATTTTCCGTCTATATATATATATATATATATAAAAAAATCCAAGTAAACCAGAACAAGAATTATATAAATAAAACAAAAAAACGACACTAGAAATCAATTTTAATAACGTGCCAACCGGTTTCGCTGCTGCTCATCAGGGCGACGTTAATAATTTAATGAAACGACGTTACCAACGTAACAACGTCACAACGTCAACGTCAAAACAAACATTGTCATATAACATTCAGTTTAGGACAAAATATATTTATAAAGTATTTTTCTTTTGTTAATCTAGTGGAAACATCATTAATTTTGAATTTATAAAACGGGAATATTGAGAATTTTGGGTCTTTTTTTGAACAGTTATCCAAATGTGAACTTAAAGGTAGCTGTCGTATTGATGGGTCCCTAATTTGTTGCTTGTGTATTGTAACCCTATTTCTCAATTTATCCCCAGTTTGTCCTATGTAAAATTCAGTACATCCATTACACATTAACACATACAAACAATTACTAATTGTACAATCCATGTTTTCTTTTGCATGAAAAATTTTATCCTTTATTTTAAAAACCTCTCCCTCAAAGATATGTTTACAAAGTCCACAACGTGGTTCATTACATTTTTTAACACAAGGTTTTGAATGTGTTTCTCTGTATTCCGACTTGATCAAAATCTGTTTAAGATTGGGTAATTGCCTTTTACACTTGATTACTTTATTTTCTCTTAGAATTTTTGACATTATTTCGTCATTTTGCAAAATTTCAAAATTATTCTTAACAATCCCGTATAGTTCTCTATTGCGGGGGTTGAATGTCGAAATATAGGGTAAAACTGTATTTTCTTCTTTTTCATTTACTTTTAAAAGAGAACTCCTTGGTATTTTTATAGCTTTATCTATTCCTGCCTCTATTACTCCTATTGGATATTTTCTTTCAATTAAGATGTCTTTGAGTTCATTTAACCTGCATTGCAAAATAACCTTATCGGATACGATCATACAAATTCTTCGAGCCAATGAGAAGGGGATATTAATTTTGCAATGCTTTGGGTGACAAGACTTGAAATTTAAATACTGTTTTGAGTCTGTTGATTTAAAATATATATCTGTCGTTATCTCAGTACCATTTTTTAATATCAGCACATCAAGAAAGGGCATTTTAACAGAACTTGTGTCTATTTTAAACTTTATGTCTTTATGTAAAGAATTCAAAATTCTGTGAAAATCAGATAATTCGTCTAATGAGTATATCCAGAAAATAAAACAATCATCAAGAAATCTTTTCCATTGATTGTAAACATAGTTCGCAAATTCTTCATTCTTAAATTGTCGAATTTTTGTGTACATTCTATCTTCTAAAAATCCTAGTACTAAAGTAGCATATGTCGGCGCAACCTTTGTCCCCATGGCTGTACCTTTGCATTGATTATAATATGCCGAATTAAAACTAAAATTGTTATTTTCTAAAACTATTTTTAACCCTTCTAAAATAAAGAATTTATTAAATCTGCTATGAATTAGCATGGGATATTTATCTAGCCAATACGTAATAGCTTCATAACCTAGTTCATGTGGTATATTTGTATATAGACTTACAATGTCAAACGATACCAGAACAGTATCAATTTTTACAGAACTGGGGATAAAGTTTAAAAAGTCAACATCATCTCTAAGATAGCTTTGCACTTTTGTAGTAAAAGGTTTTAAAAGTAAGTCTAAAAGACAACTCAGGCGACTAGTTTCGCAAGAAGGACCTGCTACAATCGGTCTCATTTTCAAATCTAATGGATCAACTTTTTCAATATATTCGTCATTAGACGTTTCACATATATTTTGAATAATTGAACTTTTGTGAATTTTCGGAAGTCCATAAAAAGTACTAGTTTTGTATTCAAATTTCAATAAAAAATCTTTTTCCTGTTTGGTAATCTTTTCGTTACTTTTAATCAAATTTGTTATTGAATTTAAAATTTGTGCTGAATCTGCATGAGGTATAGATTTATAATAGATTACATCTGAAAGCATTTCACTAATCTTCTTTTTGTAAAATTCTTTATTCATAATGACTATTCCGCCTCCTTTGTCTGCTTCTTTAATAATAATAGATGAATCATCTGTTAGAGATTTGATTGATTTACGTTGATTAAGTGAAATATTATGTTTTGTTTTATTATCACGAATTAATACATTACAACATAAAGATTTTGTGGTAGAAATATATTCATCAAGGTTTTTGTTTCTACCTGAGGGAGGGTTGAAAAACGATTTATTCCTAACAAGGCTAAAGTCTTCACTTGTGTCACCAAAAAAGAATTCTTGTAATTTTAGTTTTCTAAAAAAATCATTTAAATCATTTTCAAGTTCACATGGATTATTTTTTAATGGTGTTGGAGTAAATTTAAGACCCATCAATAATAAACTTTTTTCATCATTCGTTAATTTCCTATCAGAAAGATTAAATATTTTTGTAAAATTTAATTTTGATTTTGTTTCCACTAAATAATTTGTTTCATTATTGTCTTTTACTGTTGGCTGTAAAAGTTGTGATCGGCCTCCAGAAAAGAAGCCGAGTCATCACAGCCAATTTCCATTTCTGTACTGTTGTTTGAATAATTATTCCACCGTCGGTTATTGTTTCCTTTATTTCTGTAGCTTCCACTGTTTTTCTTCTTTTGGTAATTCCTTCTCGGACTCTTGGAACCCGAGTTGAAATGCTCCAGAAGTTGATGTAAGAGATCTTCTACGGATTTATTTGACCCTTTATTTTTGTGATTATTTCTTTTCACTGCCTCCGCATAAGACTGGGGTCGTTGTTCACTATGGCCCCTCCTGCTGTTTGCTCTATTCGAAGGATGTCCCTTTTTAAAAAATGGATTTGCACCTTCATTACTTCTTTGAAAGTCTTCTTCGTACTTTCTTAACCATTTGGCATTATTTTCCCATCTTTTGTGAGATATTTCTTCATTTCTTTTTATATTTTTTTGCCATAATTCCATGAGGTACTTAGAAACTTGGCCAGAGCATTTTGATTGGATGAGTTCAACCATCTCCTGATCAATTTTTCGATATTGTTCTTCGAAAGAACTGGCCCGTAGTTTTTCCATTTCTATTTCCATTCGGAAGTCATGGATTACTGCTCTTTCTCTAAGAACTCTTTGGGATTCAGTCTCATTTCTTATCTCGAACTTCTGGAATTTGCGTGGAATTATTATCGAGGACATTTCAATCCATTTTTCATGGAAGCACAGATTTCCACAATTCCTTGTTTTACGCCAATATGAATCTTTTCTAGCATTTAATTTTCTGTCCCAAATCGAGGCAATTGTTGCTTTGACCCTCATTGCTTCCGCTTCAAAACAACTTGTTGCGTTATCGAATTGAGTATTGAAAGAGTTTTCGGCTTTCTTGTCAAGCATTCTTTTGTCGATATCCTTAATAACCTGCGTTAATTCAGAAACAGCCGAGTTGGTTTGAGAAGGTATAACTTTTAAGTTTGACTCTTTTATAACGTTTGTCAATTCTTGAATAGCGGAAAGTATTACAGAAAGTTTGCTACTTATCTCAGCTAGCTGTCCATTTTCCGTTTCTACCTGCATGAATTCTCTTGATTCCGACGGTGAGGAATCCGAGCTCTCATTGTCCACTTTTGGTCTCTTAGGACCCGTCATTCTAATGTCTCCCGTTCCAGTAGGGTATATATAAAAAAATCCAAGTAAACCAGAACAAGAATTATATAAATAAAACAAAAAAACGACACTAGAAATCAATTTTAATAACGTGCCAACCGGTTTCGCTGCTGCTCATCAGGGCGACGTTAATAATTTAATGAAACGACGTTACCAACGTAACAACGTCACAACGTCAACGTCAAAACAAACATTGTCATATAACATTCAGTTTAGGACAAAATATATTTATAAAGTATTTTTCTTTTGTTAATCTAGTGGAAACATCATTAATTTTGAATTTATAAAACGGGAATATTGAGAATTTTGGGTCTTTTTTTGAACAGTTATCCAAATGTGAACTTAAAGGTAGCTGTCGTATTGATGGGTCCCTAATTTGTTGCTTGTGTATTGTAACCCTATTTCTCAATTTATCCCCAGTTTGTCCTATGTAAAATTCAGTACATCCATTACACATTAACACATACAAACAATTACTAATTGTACAATCCATGTTTTCTTTTGCATGAAAAATTTTATCCTTTATTTTAAAAACCTCTCCCTCAAAGATATGTTTACAAAGTCCACAACGTGGTTCATTACATTTTTTAACACAAGGTTTTGAATGTGTTTCTCTGTATTCCGACTTGATCAAAATCTGTTTAAGATTGGGTAATTGCCTTTTACACTTGATTACTTTATTTTCTCTTAGAATTTTTGACATTATTTCGTCATTTTGCAAAATTTCAAAATTATTCTTAACAATCCCGTATAGTTCTCTATTGCGGGGGTTGAATGTCGAAATATAGGGTAAAACTGTATTTTCTTCTTTTTCATTTACTTTTAAAAGAGAACTCCTTGGTATTTTTATAGCTTTATCTATTCCTGCCTCTATTACTCCTATTGGATATTTTCTTTCAATTAAGATGTCTTTGAGTTCATTTAACCTGCATTGCAAAATAACCTTATCGGATACGATCATACAAATTCTTCGAGCCAATGAGAAGGGGATATTAATTTTGCAATGCTTTGGGTGACAAGACTTGAAATTTAAATACTGTTTTGAGTCTGTTGATTTAAAATATATATCTGTCGTTATCTCAGTACCATTTTTTAATATCAGCACATCA